>UFQX01000148.1:850881-896336 GCA_900497675.1 Arapaima gigas
AAAAAAAAAAAAAAAAAAGCACTACAACAGAAACATCTGCAAAGTGCAGGAATAGGTGATTTCTTCTGCTGGTCATGCGTGAGTCTACAACACATCTAAAATTAGAACTGCAACAATTAACCAGTAAAGATCATTAGAGTCTATGTTAGTAACTTTGATTAAACTCAGACGGAGGCCAAATCTAGCATCACCGTGTGAGACAAAGGTCTGTAGACAACTTGACATGCAAAACCTGTGTGGGCAGATACGTACACAAAAGGACATTTCAGATCAAAGCATTTGCTAGAACTCTAAGGTGGTCCAGACACAACAAACAATGCACATGTGCACATGCTGATTACCAAGAACAGTGTTATAGAACTCTTATGCATCTAGTGAATGGCTGTGGCTGCCCATGCCCTCTAATTCTACATTTCTGCTGCAAGACATGAGCAGCTCAAAAAATGGATGTGCTACGCTATAATTAAAACCTCAACTGTAGAAGAACGCAAAACTTCAGCTGCCCAACCAAAAATGTGATTTATGTATTAAGACCAAAGTGCCACATAAATCTAAATTCTGTACATAAAAAGGTAACTAAATGTATATTGATATTGCATTATTACTTGTCCCTACTGCAGAGCAGACGCACAGGCATGCAGCTCTCATACAGCACTTACAAACTAAACCAATTAGACACTTGAAAGCAAACCATCAGTCAACATTTTTATAAAATGTTAACACGATGGGTAAAAGGGGGCGTGGGCTAGACATGCTCACTTGTACTTCAACTTTTCGTCCATGTCCTCAGAAGGCTCCCGAGTGATGTACGTCACCAGGTCCTCCATGCACTGTGGCCGCACCAGGAAGTCCACTAGCTTGCGATTTTGGGCCTTGCACTCCTGCAGGACGTCTTCCTCATCCATGATCTCTGTCAGCGTCACGTCCTCCTTCTCAAGCAAGGTGTCAATGTGGGACGTCGTGTGCAGGTCAAACTTCCAGAACATTGTGCCGCTGTGATAGTTTGCAGAGGTATACTCTGAGAAAACACCCTTTAAGACACACCAAGCTACTTCTCCTTTGAAAAATGACACTTTCATAATGAATTAATTGCTGTGTGCCCAAAACATGGTGAAAGGGAGAACTTTTGCTAATTTTCAGTCAGAAGCTTTAATCTCTTCTGGCCCAACACAGCTCACAAGAATTTATGAATGCAGTTTAACAAACACTCAACATGGGATTTAATACACTGCAACAGTTTGCCAAACAGAAAGGTATACCTGGTTGAGGCTGTAACCTGAAGATAAATTCCAATCAAAAATAAAATGATGCTTGTGCTGTTGTGAAGTTCTTGCCCATTACAGGCTCTACTGGCAGCCGAGAGAGGAGAAACCCTTGGGTGTTGGATGCATGCAGGAAAAAAGCTCCCACTAACCAGTCAATGCACACCTGCAAACACAAATACGCACCATCAAAACATTCCATAAATGTTCACGTATGTTCACGTATTTGCCATTGTACAACTGGGAGAACTACATCCACACAGAGGGCTTAGATACAAAACATAGTTATTTAAGTACAACTTGCTTGATATCAATGTTTTCCATGCATAGACGTTCAAGTAAGTACCCTAAGTAATTAATAGAAAAATACCTTGATGAAAAGTACAACATGGTGTTGGACTAATTTATTGGTTCGTTTGTGAAACTGTTTTTCAGTCCTGGGAGGGATTCAACTGTTCAGAGGGAAAGAAGGAGCTCAGTGAACCACATCAGGCCAAAACCCAAAACTTACACACTTTTGACTCTGGACCACGCAGAGCACCCTGAGGTGGAGCAGCACAGTTCTCTAGCAGAGTTTTAAGGAATGATCACATTCTATAGGTACTCATTTCCCTTTAAACAGTATTTTACATTACATTTCAACAAAAGGTCAATTTTTTTGTGTCACCATTATACCCACTGATTCTAAGCATGCAGAGAGTTCCTTCCTGCAAACGTCCCAACAGGTTTGTCTCACGTGGCAGGAAAGGACATTGTGCAACTTCACAAGCTGCTACTACTTTAACTCGCACTGAAGTATCACACATACTTCCTTAATGGGACTTTGTTGCTGAAGAGGTAAGAGGCTCAGTAGATACTGCAGCAGCTTTCGACAATGTACATGAACAAATACACTAAGTATACATACAAAACATATGTCTCTTCACACATTTATAAAAGCGACACAGGTGCAGTGGAGCAGCTACCTACAGAAATGTACTGTATGTGTCTGTGCCACTTTAATTTTTTTCTAGACTCCTACATTTCTTGCTGCGTTTACCTGAGTGCCTAACAAAGCGGGAAACTGTTGACCCGGCTGTGATGGTTTATTATTTTGCCACTTATAAAGAAACACTAAGTAAACAAAAAGAATACACATCTATACAAAACAACCCAGGCCTTACCGTGTCACACTAATTGATCCTGTGCACTTGTAACTGTGACATCCAGTTTCTTCTTTTGCCCAGAATAACAGTAAATCTGATCTAAATAAACACAGGATCAAACCATTCACTTCACAGAATATGACCATTGTGATGCACATCAAACATGTAGCTGGGTATTTTTCGCATCACAATTTGTTGAGGGACACCAGTGGTGGTATCAGGGAGAGAGATTACAGCAGAACCATCTTGACATCCACTAGGCTAGCACTTTGCTTCTCTTTCATATGAATGGCCAGGAGAAGAAGAGGATTATTAACAGACCCCATGTAAGGGCTGACCCGGTTGAACGAAGCCGCTGGACTCCCTCCAAACGCACGTCACCGTAACATGGTCTGCCCTGCGTCTTTACTGGTCTTTAGCTGCTGTTGAGCTGAAAGCAGTTCATTTCAGCACAAAGCTTCAAACGATTTAAAACAAAAAAAGGCCAATATCGACGAGCTGCACAGCTTAAGCTACCAGGGCACTAGCTCGATGTACGTTTCCAGACCGGCTATTTCCATGGAAACTGGGCATTTTTCTACCCAAGTAAACTTTCACAGGTCATTAGCGCTCATCCCCTGGTTAAGTGTCAGGCTCGAAACCCTTTCTACCACCCCTTTTCCCGCATCTCACCATTCCCTTCAGCTCTGCACACCATACAGATGGCCGATCAAAGTCCTTGGTAACAAAAAGAAACTCACCGCTGACTCAGCAGACGTTGCTTTCAGTGCTGTCGTTCACACGCCAAAGCGCTTAACCTGTGTGGGCACATTCACTTTCGTTACAAACATTATACCATGAAAATACCCACACTCTACAAATGGTAGAGGCAGTGAGTTTCAAGGATCATCTTTCAGACTTCCACCATCGTACCCTAGTCTCTCTCAGCAGAAGATCGCCAAGAAACACACCTCAACACTGTCATTATTAACCTTCATCTCACACACACCTTCTACTACCAGGCAACTTACAAATGTTAGATAATCAACTTATTAGTGATTCACCTGTTTACATAGCAAGGTATTCTTACAGCATTACTTTAGAGTAAGTGTCTTGATCACGGAGGCAGATTTGAACCCAAGACCTTCAGACCGCAAGATGAGGAGCCTAACCACTATGCCACCAGCTGTTCTGCTAGCTAGCTGGGACCAACCACTTTTCAGAGACAAACAACTTCAGTAAGCCTCCCATTTTGTGGTTGGCAGGGCTCATACATGACAAACACTCAACTTCATTATTATTAATATCATCATCATTATTACTTAATGGATGTGCAGCTGTGTCCATCATGGTACAACACTACACTGCAGCAGATTTGCATGTGAAAACGGGATTTATCCTGAGACAATGTGGGAAGTGACAAACAGCACTGCCACTCCAACTGAGATGCAAAAGGAAGCAGAACAAGGTCGTTTACCACAGTAACCCGCAGTGAGATGTTCCACTGTCCCAACCTAGAGCATCACTAGGGCCCGTGGTGATGCTCCCGGTTGTTCCGGCCGATGTGGCGCTGATGTGCTATCGGTGTTGGTGAACAGAACCAAAAGCAAGGCCTGGTGCTCAGTAAAACACCGTGATAAACTACAGTCCGTCTGACTACATCCTGAAACCCTTGTACACACCAACTACTGTACATACAGAATATTTATAGGCTAAGGGCCGACTGCATTTCAGAAAGGGGATCAATTTCACATACGCACAGAAACACGACAACACACACAGATGAAAACATATAAACTCAGAAACAGAAAGACACGCAGACAGAAAGACACACTGACAGGCACACGTGCGCGCACACGTAGAGAAACACAAATACAGACACAGACTCGCACAGAAACAAGATACACACAACCGCACACCCACAACGATAACACACAGAAACACAAACAAATGACACACACGCGGGAAAGAAGCTGTATCTCGACGTTTTAAATTCCTGTCAGACACAGTAAACCAGATGTGTGTGACTAGAACCGGTTCCTGGGATGCAGACACACCACTGTGTGTGTATGCGTGTGTTTGGGACGTGCTGCCGGTGCGGACCTGGGCACTGGGGGCAAAACAGGAACACGGGTAAGAGGACTTGGCCGGGCGGCCATGAGCCCGGCCGGTCAGAAAAACACACACACAGACACACACACGCACACACACTAAGCACACAAACAAGACGCCGGATCACACACACGTTTATTCAGTGCGAACTCCCATTACACGACGGGAAGTGCGGAAAACGCCTCAGAAGAAGCGTGTCGCGCGCCATGGACACTAGACCAGCCTCTGACTCTGCAAAACACATCGGAGTTGGAGAGAACTGCACGGACACGGCGATACGTACCGACAAACCGCGGACACCGTCCGGTCCGCCACATGTAGCTCGAAAAAGCCCTCTTATCCAACGCTTTGGACATAAAAGACAACGGCGGCGGGCGATAAAGCGAGAAATAAACAGTTTAGAGCAGATTCAAGCAGGCGGGAAAAGGGAGACCATTAGAGAGCACTTTTCAAGATGGCGGTTCTACCAACTTCAGCAACCCCTTCCCCCACTGCCGACACATCTGTCAGTCAAACGAGCTCCCTCACTGCGATTGGTCAAAAAGTGTGTCATTCAGCATTTATGGCTGTCGTTGTGGACTTGTTATTTGACAGTTAAACTGTCAGTCATAACCTAAAGCTCCGCGTTCTTTGTAATGCTACTGGCTGTATTGTCAGTTAGCAAACCAGTAACTTGAAACTGAAATGCTGTGCCGCCATATTGGCGAAACCCTACAGTTTTGCTGCATGAAAAAGAGGCGGTCATGTGAGCCAATATGGCGCCAGTTTCGCCTTAGACTATCTTCTCTTTGATTTGACTGGTTGAACCCGACGTCAGTCAAGTAAAACGCCCTTCGGCTAAAGAAGGGAAAGTGAATTGTGACACTTTTCGAAACAACAAGAGCGGCCAAACTTTACATGGTCACTGTACGCAATGAACATTATCAAAACCTTTGGACATTTACACAAAATACCACATTGCAAGCTGTGTTTGGACTGCAAAATACCGCCCCGACCGCCATTCCTTCGACGCCCCAACCAGCTCGGATTCGGATTCGCTGCGAACGCTTTTCCCCTGTTGTTTTCAACGCCTTAGCAACAAAATGACGTCACTATTATTGACACGTCGGCTGCCCAATCGGCGGTGTCCGAGCCCGCCGCGATTCATTCAGTAATACACAGTACCAGCAATTCTGTTCTGAGAAAAAAATATTATAAAACTTTATGTTGTTTAATGCTTGCCGCATGCGGATTATTTGCAATTTTAGGGGAGGCTCATGCAGCATAAAGCATGAATAATAAAAACATAATTTTATCTTTGAGAAATACAGATTCTAATGCATGCAACCAGATTAATATTGAGATACAGTTTCTGGGGATGGGTTCCTTCTCATTTCTATAAATGCAGGACCTTTGTGAGCTGTATTCATTCTGAAACCAGGTCTCCCTGGTCCAGCTTGCAGCATCAACTTCATTTTAAATAAACTAATAAAACAGTGCACTACCTTTTAATGCTGTGTTATACAGTGCTATTTTCACATAACTATTATTTATCATATTGGCAGCACATGCATGTCTGATGTGCGTCCCTCAAATGATGGAATCCAGTAGACAGAGATGTAGTGGCTGGGCAGTCTGTGGGGGGTCACAAATAAAGACTCCACAGAGCACCACCACCCCCTCCAAAAGACGATAAAAAACCGTGACCCAGATATGTTTGTTATGCTTTGAATAAAGACACAGTACACAGACAGGAGGAAAGGAAAACTCAACCACAATTACTCAGGATGAGGAAGTAAGGATAGGCTCCATTTTTTTTGTGGTGTGTGTGTCTGCAGGCAGAATGTGAGCACCCCCTCCCCTCCTTCCAGTTTGGGGTCAGGTGAGCTGCTGAAGTCCCACTGTGCTCCCGGTGTTTATGGAATACGATCAAGCGGACGTTGCAAGCACGTCTGCCGGGACCCCGGCGTCTTTCCCTTGGATTTTGGCGTGGGGCAGAAACCGCTAGATTTGCACACTGTGACGTGTGTATCTGTGCCAGTCGTGGCTCCTGTGTGCTCTGCTGTGCCATAAATGCGATTAATCCAGTCTGGGTTGCCTTGTGAGCTTATTGCCACCAGGCCTCACAGCACTAAAATGGATGAATTCTTAATATTTTATGCAAATTATTCATAATCTTATGTTCCTACAATGATCAGATGTTACACGAAATATTGTTAATTGCAACAGTTCATACATGTACATTTATACATTTGCCAGATTTTCAACTTGGAGTAAACAAAAGTTTACAAAACAGATGAAGTGCTTTAGATACAGACACATGATGATGAAAATGCAGCTTGTTTGTCTGATGCCATTATGTCACTGTTAGGCATGAAATAGTTGCCTATAGATCTGCATCAGATAAAAAATACGACAGTGATTGTGACGCATGATGTGATGCAAATTTATGCAGCTGTAAGGAGATCAAGAGAGAAATAGGTGTGAAGGAGATGTGCTTAGAGATCCTTGTTGAATCTTGGAAGGGATTCAGCAGTTCAGAGGGTGGAGGGATGGAGTTCATACCATCACAATGACAGCAAACAGGAACAAGTGCAAAAAGGAGTCCTTCTCACGGAGGGGTCTAACATCACAACATATATGATCACATATGATATTAAGGAAATTGCTTTTATTCTCCAAGAGCAGAAAAATGTTACTGGTCTGTTTCATTGAAGACACAAAGAACAGCAGTTCAGGCTTCTCCGAATAATGATGTCCTCCATCGCTGAGATCCCTGCTTAAGTTCATCTGAAATGTGCTGCTTCTAATGCCGATTTCAATTGCTGTCTCGGGCATTGAGAAACCCCAGCAGGAGGTTGCCATCCAGGCTTTGATCCATTGTAGTGGTCAAAGCTTTGTGCTCAGGGGGCAACAGGGACACACTTAAGCTTTTAATGAACATGTTACTCTAGTCCAGTGACAGCCCAGCAGATGACTGAAGCCAAGAAAATGAGAATATAGGAATACAAATCAGGTAGTGCAGTGGTGAAGCCCCTGGACTTATAACTTGTAGGTTGCTGGTTCCTGTTCCTTTGTCTCCTCTGTTTGAATACCCTTAAGCAAGGTATGTGTTACCCTTATGTCCACATCCATCCAACTTAAAATTTTTGGGGTTAAGCGAGGTTTGCGACTTATATACATATCAAGAATGTAACCTATTGAATACTGGCTAAAGTTCTCTCTAAATTATTTTTTGATTTCATAAAGTGTTTTGAAAGGCTATTGCTGTGCACAGATCTCTCTCCTGTGTCCAATGCTGACACAAACAAAGCTTCTGTAGAAACAAGATGGACTTAGAACCGCACTTAACGCCACAGACGATTGACAAGGCCGCCGAACAGGACTTGAGCAGCAGGGTTGTGGAGGTGGGCGGCCGGAAGACGTCAGCCTACATTAGATGGTTAGCATGGCACCAGAAGCCATTGTTAACTGCGAGTGGCACCATCACAGGGTAGAACTGCATCACATTCATGGTGAGTGCAAAGCGAGGTTAGCAGATTCTCAAGGGAAATAGCCTGGTGGGAAATTGATTCTGCCACAATATGTGGTGAGATACAATGTTGGCAGCATAACGGGGAGACTGTATTTACCTTCAACAGCTGCAATAAAAATATATACTGAAAAGTGTCACCTTGGATAAACACGTTGGCTAAATATTACAGAGTGATGGCTATACATCACTCCAGAGAGAAGTGTCACAGTGTACAGTTTGTCTTAGTTGGCAAAATACAACGTCTGTAGATGTTGCAGAATGTAGTTAAGGTACATAAGACACATGTAATTATTGTATTAATGATCTTGCTGAGTGTCTGATTCGTGTTTGAATTTCAAACTGTTCTGTCTGCACCGTTCATAAGAAAAAGGTGGAGCATCTTTAATATAATTTTCTGATGACAAGTATGGCTTTACTAAGATCTCACTAATGCGTGGGTGCAGGTCCACACAGCAGTTCCTAGCCCTGTGAGCGGCAGGGGATGGCAGGATGCTCTTCCACAAGCAGGTGGTGACTCATCAGACAGGAGTGCAGGAAGCCCTATGGGGCCGGAGACCAGCTCTTCAGGGTGGCTCACGTACAGTCGAGCACCGAGCACGGCGCCCACATCCCCCCACAGCCCGGAACACAAAGAATAGGGCGGGGACTCCTGGGTCGGTCGCACGCCACATCGGCCCCAGGGAGTTAGTTGAGATTAGCAGAACGCAAACAGAAAGCGGCACAACACGTGTGGCCCACGCCAAGGGGTTTCCCTGTTCCGGCCTGTATTCACATGCCCAGGCCTCGAATGCCCTCCCCTTCACTCTTTTCCCCAGCCTATAAGGGTTGGAGCCTCCTTCTTAATGTCGAGAGCAACACGCTGCTCCTATTCCCTCTGATGATACATTGCACATCTTGACTCACTTCATTCCTTCTTCATTACTCTTTTAAAGAGCTGAACAATAATCCAAAAGGCACCTAGCAATTATTTCCGATTAACAGACCCAGGGAACAAACAACTTTCAAAAGACTTGTTTCCTACAAATGCGCTTCAGCGTTTTAACTGTCTTTGTAAAAAGTGCTAATCTGAACTATTTTTGTATACTGACTTTGTTGAGAGTTATTAATAATCTGCTTTTAATATGTTAATATTTAGTTAAGATATACTAGTGGCATGGTTCTGCAGTGGGTGGCACTGCCGCCTTCCAGCTCCTGGGCTGTTATTTCAAATCTGGCCCAGTACATGAGAAGTTTGCATGTCCTCTAGATGTTTGTGTGGGTTTCCTCTCACAGTCCAAAGACATGTGTTTCAGGTGAACTGGTGACTCTCAACTGCCACTAGAGTGTAGAATGTGTGTGATTTTCCTTCCATGATGCACCCTACCTCTGCCTATGTTTCCATAACTACTGCAGCCCTGGGTGGCCATGCTGTAAATGGTAATGAATAGATTTTTATTGAAAAATATTTAACAGTTTAATAATTTTATTGTTAAAAGAGGTTGAGTGCTCGACCAAGCTTACCTTTGTTCTTCAACAGCGACCATCAAGTTACCATCTCCTGAACCCTGCACTGCCTGCTGTTCCACTCAGAGGTCCATGGAGACCCAACACACTGCACACCACCGCTTTGAAAGTGCTCCCCTGCTGCGCCTCACAGCTCCTACATCTTGCAAACAACACTTACAAATTGTAGCCTTGAGCACCTTTGTTCCGCACTCCGAGTGAACTTGGTGAGTCTCACTAATTTTGCAGATGTGACCATCTTGCTCTACATTTTCCTGTGGTCATTCCTCATGGGTGCATTGCTGCGAACATGTTTATTGAATCTGGCTGACTTGGAGAACCTTCTCTGTCAATGACCACATGCAGTGTAAAACAAGACGGGTTATTGACCCGAGTTGAGGCGCCAGTGCCAGCCAGCAGCATAAATAACCCTGGCTGAAGACCTGCTCAACACCAGTGTGGGTGCTGCAGAGCGGGGCTCATCCAGGGAGGTCCTTCACTCTGCTGTCACCCTCTGCATAGACATCTGATGCAGAGCAGCTGCCTAGAGACCCCCTCCTGGGTCGATCCCCATCGGACTAATGGTTTGCCCTGCCCTCCCACACGCATAGGTTCAGCACTGTGTTCACAATGCTCCCTGTCTCCCCCCTGGGGGCCCCAGTTGCCTTCCCCCCCTGCCACCCACCCACCCACCTCACTGCCTGCCCCAACCTGCTCTGCACTCACACCCTGCAGTAACATTTCTACATGAGTGGCACACAAGAGCTGGAGCCAGACACGGGGGGTTTCTGCTAGGTGTGATTTTACCAGATGAAGGAAGAACACATATCCATATGGATTTTCAGTCCCTGTTCTGAAATAGGTGTAAAAAACAAGTACAAAAAAGCACACTTTACTAAGGTGGTTAAACCAGTTAACTTCTCTAACAGCTCAAACAGGATCAAATAATCCACGTGTTTTAGCCTCCTTCCACCAGGAGGCAGCATTTGCTAATTTTCTATGGCACACTGGCTACACCCATTCTGTGTGCATTTTTACTTTACCTTTTATGTATGATTTGTCCCGTTTCTGAAATTTTCATCTCATGACTAAGTGCTTTCATCTGCACCCATCTGTGTCCTTCCTAAATTGGGTAAAATCTTCAAACAGTATTGGGATGACTTGGCTCCTGAGTTTACTAAGTGTTACAAAATTGTGTTCCAAGTCTTTTATTCTGCATAAATCAGTATATCTGCCTGTGTGACTTCTCTTTTTTAGATTTTTAAGCTGCTGACAAATGCAGTTCCATAATCAGACCATAATCATGGTGAGAGATCCATAAAGGCCTTCAGCGAGGCCTTCGGTTAAACTACAGCTGATTTTCTGTTTTCTGCAAGAATTTATAGATTTGTTTACAACGGTGGTGCCAAACTCCCATCTGTGCATCAAAGGGATGCCAGCACGATCATTATATTTTAATCCCCCGACATCAGTGGATTCACATCTTTATCAGTTCCAGATTAAAATTTAATATGTGGCATTATTTTGGTGGGACATCCTGGCAGTACCCTGGGTCACGGCTCCCCAGAATCTCACCCACATTCATGCCCAAAGGGGGAATTCAGCATTTGTACACCTCCCACACACTGCAACTCACTTAACCTTGTGAGGTCTGAGTCCCACCGCTAACTCTCTTTAGCAAACTTTTGCTTTATTGCTCTGTGGTAGACAGTGTTTCCCTCTGAGACGTCTTGTCTGTGTGGCACACAAAGCCTCGTTGTCCTTGTTTGCACGACAGTGAGTTTGCATCAAGGCACGCTGCGAGGCTGGAGCCAGCCTTGGTGCAATTCTTACGTTGAGGTGTCAGGTGTAGCAACAAGACAATCTAGTTGTTGAACGTGGCCGGCGTAGCGCCCACCGCTCTCCATAAAAGCAACAGAGTCCCGATTCTGAGACGGACAGATGCTTGTTCAGGCTGTTCCTCGTGCCCCAGAGAAGGTTAAAGGGAAACAAGTGGCCCTTGTCAGGATGTGTCACCGGCTGACCGTGAGAAATTTGCTAATGCCCCGCCGACTGTTCGGTGAACTGACATTCAGACACAGCTGGTCGTCCTTAAAATAGAACCTTTATTATATAAAAAATGCTTTGATACAAAATTGTCACAAGATTAGACTATACAAGACATTTGTACAGGAAATAAAGGCACAGAAAGCTCACTGGAGAGTAGGCATCTGCGGCTGGTGCTGTTTGTGAATGTTGGAAGCGGGCGGAGCTGCACTGGACACACCCCCCCCTTGAATTAGGGGGTGTGGCTTGTATCAAGTAATACGACTGCAGCAGTGGAAGATGTGCTCAAGCGTTGCAAAATATTTGGAATTGTTATAAATACATACACCATCAGAATCGGTATTAATACGAGTACCCATCCCACCAAGAGGATGACTTTAAAGCCCACATTTTTGATTTCCCAAATCAAACACATAGCAGCAGTGACAGTCAGTGCTGCTAAACATTTATAATTCAAGCCCTTATTGCTTAAAAAAGAAAAAAACTATAAATGACCTTTGCTTTTTACTTATAAAACTCGTACTCCAGCATCACAGACTATTTGAAAGGAATCCTCGTACGGTTGGAAACTAAATCAAACAACCAGACAAGCATCAAAGCTTCCACCAGCAGAGGTTTGGTCTGAGATCCTCTTTTACCAGGAGATCATATCTCATCACCTGTATTGTCTTTACACATCAACACAAGGCACTGAGGCTTGAAGGAGTTCTGTAAATAAGTGCTGTGTGTGACAACTTTTAGAGGTGTGTGAGATGCTTGGAAACAAGACTGGTTTCATGCCCGTGTCATGTGACGCTTGCAGCACTTCACAAGGTTACAATAAGCATCCGGAAAGCAGACTGACAAGATGGAATGAGTGAAAATATGCTGAGGCGTAAGGAAAAACAGCGGAGACCACCGATGGTTTGGGCACCTTTGCCCAGGCCACTTGGACCCTCCAAGTTTGAGAAAGCTCTGGGTGGTAGAACACGCCACCGGAGAATACTGAAGTAACAGAGCAACGAGGCAACAGTGAGGAGGGCTTCATATATATAATTTTCATATATATATATTTATATTTAAATGAGGGTTGATAAAAAATTCTAAGAAATTTTCTCCCTTCTCAGAACTGAAAAAAAATAGTATTTTTTGATCACTCCTCATATATATAAAACGAGACCTATTTGTAGCTTATTTTTCAGTATTTAAAATTTCTTCACAAAACAATACGCTGGTTCCTTGCTTTCACCAAATTCGGCTCCAACCAGAAATTTGTCAGATCTGTTGGAGCACATATTATTTGGAAGAAACCTTAGTTGAGAGGTTTTTGGGACGTGACACCAGCAGGGTCACAGATGGGGGCAGGTCCAAACGGCCAAAGTAGCTGCCCCCTCCCCAAACAGATAAATAATACAGGTCTAGCTCCCAAAGTTCTAGCTCCTCTCTAGCAATTCTCACAATGTCGGAAACTCACAAAACCGCCAGCACCGAGGCTGACATCCCCCCCCGGCCCCATTCACATCTTTGTTTGAGGTTAAAGGTCATGAAAGGCAAAGCAATGCAAGGCTACTTAGGACCATGATGCTGGATTGGAGCCCTGCTGAGGGAAGCTCAGCCATCATTTTTTCTAAAGCTATTTCACAAAAACGGTATGTTCACATGGACCACGCGCCGCCCAATGTGTTACAAGAACTAATAACTTATAGCAGTTTTTAACATCTGCATAATAATAAATCTGTATACTTGGCTTTTGCTTTTCTGTAATTAGTCAGAAATTACACGCTATATGTACATTAGCAGCAAACACACTGTTTTGGCAAACTGAACAAAAACCGCGCAAACACACGGTAACTGATTCATATTCACCTAAAAAGTAAATCATAAAAACATGGCAGTAATTTAAGCTCAGTACATATTTACAATAACTTTGTAAAGTAATTTTGGTTTTTGTTTCAGAACAAGCTGTCTGGTCACACACCTCTTCAGGAAATTTGCTAGAAATTATACGTTGGATGACGTTGACAAACCTGCAGGTACCAAATGCAGGGTGAAGTGGCTGCTTGCTGGTTAGAAGGCTCCCCTGGAAATGTTTTAGTTTTCAATAGCGTTTGCTGAAATAATAACTTAATCCTAAACATCGTCTACTTTACTTTTGTCACAGAGTGCAAGGCTCAAGGGCCGAGGTGAAAACAAACCAGGTGGGGAACCTGAATGCCCATTCAAACTGCACCAGCAGTAACTCTAGCATTTTCCATTTACCTCCTGACATCATCTCACTGTCACAGTTGTGAGAAACGCTGGCTTCTCTTTATGTGCTGTGGTTGGAGGAGTACAGGTCACACGGTCTATCTGGGTTAGGCAGTGAGGAGCTCCAAACAGGTTGTGTCTGGGAGGATTTTACCGTTTCTGATATGATGCAGTTTTTGTTCTGCTTCATTTGCATGTCGCATGTAAATTCTGACAGATTGCCGTTTGTCTTCCCATTTTAAAAAAAAGGATAGCTCTGCATCTTCACTTGACTGTATAGAAGATCCTTGCCGGCGTTTGAGGCAACAGTTGCTGGCTGGGAATGGGGTGCAAAGGGCAAGGAGTTTGCCGGCATTCTTGCAGCTAAAGTGGCTAAGAAATCAGGTGCACTTGTGGCCTCGGCCAAAGCGCCGCATCCTTGACGTTGCTGCTCTGCCAAGCTGCGTACTCCTCATCCGGCTGCCCCTCCCACAGAAAGTGATGACTGTAAGTGGGAAATTAATAAAATAGATTTATCTCATCTGTTCATATTTTAAAGTATTTACAAGTACGAAGACCTCCCCGGGTCACGAGGAATCAGTGCATGGCGATGGGGGCGGGGGGCACAAGTGGAAGTAGCTGCGCTCTGTGGAGGGCGAAGGGGGGCAGCTCTCCTCTGCCGACAGGTATTGGCTGCGGGGGGTAGGGGGAGGAGGGTAAGGGTCTGAATCAGAGTTCAAATCCACGTAGTACTTATTGCTCTTCCATCTGCTGGTGGTGTAGTCGCTGTCACACACGTCCGTGCTGCAGGGAGTAGTGGGCGGAGCAATCCCCCGTATTAGATAGGGTCTTCCGGAATGAGTGGTACAAGGTGGGAGAGGAGAGAAGGGAAAAAAACAAAGAAACATGGATTTCAAAGGAGAAACATCTGGAGGTCAATCATTATAATCCAGAGAGGTGACATTCTGCTTTATATAAAAACAACACACAGGAGCACAGGCACAAGGTATCTTTGCAAGTTAATATGGATTCATAAGCAGGTAAGATTACTTTGTCAACACTTTCATTTTTACACAGCTTGTGTTGAGAATTATATTCATGTATGGAGAAGTAAATCATGACATATAGTGAAGCAAAAAAATGAAAAAAATCTCAGGACCTCCTGCCAGTGATTCTGAACCAACACATGTTGGCAGAGTCGTTCAGGTATGTACCAGGCAACCAGCCCAGGAGCTCAGATTCCCTGCTCTCCCATCTGCGTCGGCAGACCTACCTGTAGGAGCGGGTGGTGGAGGGGCTGTTGGAGGAGTAGAACATTTCAGTATTGTATAAAGATCGGTCTGTGGCCGGAGACGGGGGCGGGTTGAGCATCTGTTGAACAGAAAGGGTCAAGGAGACCAGCATAATTAGCTAAGGTTAAAAATAAACTCCTGATGAAGTGGTTTTTTCAGAGTCAACCAGGATGGTGTAGTACCGGGGGGTAATAGGTCGCCTTGGTGCTGGAGGAGCTGCTGGAGGAGGCCCCAGTCACATGGTTACGGTCGTAGAGTGGTGCCCCACTACTGCTGCTTCCCATCAGGCTTACGGAACTCATCATGGACTTTCCACAAGAGATGCCTGCAAAAGCGCATGGTGCAAAAAGGTGTCAGGCATGAGAGACATCAGAATATCCAAAAGCCAGCCATGGCAGGCCAGGAAGATGCCAGAACACACAGGAGGCAGGCATCACATTAATGGGAGACAGTAGAATACCCAACAGGGCAGCAGCACGGGCACAGAAGATAACCTAAGAGGAAGGCAATCCCATCTTTATAATAAGGAGAGAAGATACCAGACTACCCAACATGATAGCAGCACAAGCATGGGAGATACCAAAATACCCAACAATAAGCCATCGCAGACACAGATGATACTAGAATAGGTAGTCATATGCCACGCTACATCCATTACCTGGGTACTACAAAGTACAGTATCATAGACAAGGGACAAAACATATTATAGATCCAAGAGATAGACTCTTAAAATACAAAGGGGGCAACATCACAGCCAGACGCTGCAATGCAACTTGGACATTTTAAAGCCACAAAAACAAAATGGACAAGAAGAGACCAGTTAAGACCAATTCAAAACTCTTTTTCAGTAAGAGCAGCTTAGGTAATATATATGTACATGGCTTCACCCGCACCCTCATGAAAGGCCAAAGCAAAGCCAGACAGCGAAAACTAAGAGAAGGCGGACCTGAATCAGCAAAGTCTGATGACACACAAAAACTCACACTTAGAAAAAAGGTAAGAAGTATGAACAAATAAGGAAATTTCTCTTTGGTCTGTTTTTACCTAAAATTGCTTCATGAACATATGGAATAAATTTTGACCTGGCACTAAAAAGTTGGGGGAGAACAGATGTTTCACAATGAATACCTCTTTTGTTACCTAGATTATTACGGGCAGAAAAGGCATTTAAGTACAGCAGGAGGGCTGCCAAAGCCCCGTATGTACATCAGACACGAGCTCCATAAAACAATCTGTGCAGCAGACTCACCCGTGAACGTGCCATGCTGTGCGTTGCCTGGGGCGATGAAGTTCAAGGGCACGTGGGGTGTGCCACTGATGTATTCGTGGGGAAAAGCTCCGCTGGGGCCCTTGTAGCGACGACACACCATCCGCTGGCACACAAAGTACACACCGCCCATGAGGAAGACGGACAAAATGATGCCAATGACAGGTCCGATGGTGCTGGTGTGACTGGGGAGCTCAGTGGACGGGGACCGTGGAACCTCTGAATGGACAGATGGGCAGAGAGTCAAAGCTGAGTGAGTCACAGCTCCACCATTCCACTCTCCATGACCACATAAATAGTTACTTGAAAATGAACAAGGCCGAAATACCAGTCCAGGTGCAGATTGCCCTCCACACTCCTAGGAGGTGGTGTGAACTCACCGCAGAATAGCTCATCTGAGCTGTCATCGCAGTCTGAATAAGAGTCACACTGCTGCTTCTTCTCGATACACTGGTTCCCACAGCGGAACTGAGTGGGGAGGCAGATGTCTGAGGATGGAAAGGAGCCTTGGTTACTCATTTATATCACAATCACAGAAAATGTAGCTTTTCCTGTAGCTCTTGAACACCCTTGCGGTTTATTCATAGTCTACTCATCACATAAGCACAGCTTCTCAGAGAGGAGAAGGTTGAGTAGGTTTACATACTCTGACAGTTCTGCTCATCAGAGCTGTCTGCGCAGTCCAGCTCCCCGTTGCAGCGCAGCTGCGCATCAATGCACTGGCCCTTATCACACTGGAACTGGAAGACAGTGCACACGGGGCAGTTCTCCTCGTCGCTGTTGTCATCGCATTCGGCGAAGCCATCGCAGCGCCATGCCATTGGGATGCAGTCGATGTCACCAGTTGCGCAGGTGTATTGCTCTGTGGAGCAAGTGGGAGGCTCTGTGGGGGGAGGGGGGGGGCAAAAGTGGTGAACAGCCCTGTATGGGTGCTGAGAAAGAAGTTCAAACCCCTGTGGTGTGATGCTGACTGCTAAATGCTGTGAAGCAGCTTTTCCTGTTTCTCTGTCCTTCTGGCCTCCTGTCTGAAAATTTATGGCAGCCAAGGGTGGACGACGGGATCAGTTTCAATACCTCCACAGGTCAGAAGGTTCTGCAGGAGGACGAGGTGCATGGGACAAGAGCACCGTGGTGTCCCGTCGCCCTTGGCGATGCAGATGTGTGAACATCCTCCGTTGTCACGAGAACAGGGGTGCGAAGCTAGAGGGGAAGCAACAGTGGAAAACTTAGCCACTGTGGAGATCAAACTAACCATGCAGCATGTTTTTGATAAAAATCAGTGATGTGAGCAGCGGCTGTAGTGAACAAACCAAATTCTTTGGGGTCCATGTCCTCAACGGCGTGAATGCTGGTCAGATGCATGACGCGGTACTGGATACGCGTGCGCTTCTCCCCGGTCATCTTGTCCACCCGCTCAATCATCTGCTGTTGCCTGTCGATCCAGTACAGGTGGTCGCCGAGGACTGTCAACCCCACTGGCTGCAAGATGTTGGAGTCCTGCAACGTGATCCGGTTTGCTCCTGAGAACAAAGAAGAATAAAGGCTTACAGGCAAAATTCACACCATATCTCAGCCAACTGGGACTCACGCTAAACCAACCTGTACTGCATTTCAAATAAACTCCACAGAACACGTGCACTTTTGCACGCTTCCTCTTTGAGTAGTCATCATCATCATGTTTGAACTAAAGGACGCACCCGCAGTGATGAATACAACTCCGACTTTTTCAGCCTGCGAGCAGAGCTCTCCCGCCCACGCGCCGTCCTTGATAATTAAACCCACCGCGGTCTTGCCGGCACCTCGTCGACCTTGATCCACGTTGGCAGGAGAATGACAGCAGGGTGTGTGAGGGACAGCCAGCGGTGGGGTGAGGGGTGAAGGAAACCAGGACTTGGCCAAACACTCGGCCAGATCTCTGGGAACGGAAATGAGGAGGCCCTGCCAGGTCTCCTCCCGCGGCTAGTTGCACAATCGGCGCTAATTAAAACACATTTTATAACTGGGTCAAAGGTTAAAGGGCAGAAAACCAGTTACGGCAAGGTAATGGCCAAGACTTGGCAGCTGGTATCACTGGCACAGAAAAGGTAGGAAATGTAGAAGGCTGTTGGCAAGAGTGATTGAAAGGGTGACCACTGACCAGCTGGGGTTGTTCATTTGCCCTCCTGCAGGGGCCAGATGCTCCTATGAGGCACTGATGAAGTATGATGAGAGGAATCTCTGGCTCATCATTCCAAGTCATCTAATGATGGAGCCATAATCAGCACATGGAATGAGAACCCTAAGCCTGTCGGGAGTCCCACAGCGCGAGAAATACACTCATAGACATAGATGAGTGTCAGGAGGAATGGAGGAATGAAAAATAAGCACCACACACCTCTGATGAACCTCACCCTCCATTCTTTCCTGAAAGCCCATCGACAGGTTGACAGAGCTGAGGCTTCACTCTGGCTCAGTTTCCCAGGGCAGAGCAGCAGCACCACCCCCACCCCACGTCTCTTCGGTGATAGATGGCCTAGTGCTCTCCTCTGCCTACAGACATCAAACCCGTCTCTGCGACAGTCGAGGCTGGGGACATCTGGCAGCTGTCTAATCATAATAAATATGAAATGGTGGACCACCTTGATGTCCGCCATAGTCATTTTCCACCAGGAAGGGTTTGAGGCCCGGGAATGACTGTAGTGGAAGTGTCTCGAAAGGTCTGCATTGGCTCCTCTTCCAAAGTTCAGGATTTTGAAGCCTCCATTTCTGCATCTTCTATTTCCCCTCTTCTCTGTGGGTGTCCGCATGTTTTTCCTCCCCGAGCCCTTGCCTCACTACTTCTTGTTAAGCCTCACACAACTGGAGAAATAAAGAATTTGCTGGAAACGTACGCTTTGTGTTCTGTCACACAAGCATGTCTAGGTAGGATTAAAACCTGTCAGCCTTGAGCCTCGTGAACGCAAGAGCAAAGCTCGTGTGTCAAACAATAACATCCCCAAGGCTGGAACACACAACCAGTGGCGACAGTGCAACACTGGGGCCTCCGCAAAAATGTCTGGTGAGGAAATGCATTTAGGTGAATCAGTCCATCGCCAAACACGCTAAAGGTCTGAGGCACAACGAGACTAAGTCTAAATATTTAAATGGTGATGACATTTAAAAAAAAACTTTCGCTCGGAAAAAAGCTTTTCCTTAAACGTGCTTTTGAGATAAGCACAATTAGTTAAACAAACACTCTGTTTTGCATTAAACCAACAGCTGCATAAATTAGTATCAGGCAGTAGGAGGCCCTGGAGGTGGTCACCCCTAGACGCAAACCACATCATATCTGTCCGACTTCACAGAGTCTGGCAGCAGGATCAAAGGCCACAATCTCTCAGCTGAAGGACCCGATGCATCCCAGAGGCTTTATGGCGGTGCAGTTATGCCCATTGTAATAAGGAATGCCAAAAGGCCGAGATCAGATAGGCAGGGAGGAGGCCGGTCCAGTGAGATGGAGGCGATAACAGCACGATGCAAACCCCCAGCTGGAAAACAGAGCCGAGAACCCGTCGGCTCCTGGGGGCCGCCACGGCGATGGGTGTGTGGTGGGTGGGGCTCACCTGAGAGGTCGCTGCTCTCGATGCGCTTGAGGTCGGCATCTGCCCAGAAGAGCTTGCCCAACTTGTTGTCCAGGGCCAGCGCCACAGGACGGATGAGGCCGGTGGTGAAGAGAGCCTCGCGCTCCGTCCCATCCAGGGCAGCCCGTTCGATTTTAGCAGCACGCTCCTGAATGGTGGTGAAGTACATGTACCTGCAGAAGAGGCAAAGTAATTATTTGGGAGGGAAAGTCACACAAAACTGTCTGTTCATTTACCTGATGCTCAAAAGCAGTTTATAATGTAAATTTTGCATACTATGGTACTCAGAACGTTTCACATGCGGCCGAGTCGTTTGTACAGGACCATTTCGAGTTAAGTACCTTGAGGGTTCTTCTTCCTCCAGGAACCGGATCTAACTGCACCTGCTGTCCCATTCCTCATGTCCCGCATTGCCATGTTTGTACTGCTTTCACCGCCCAGTGTCTGCACTAAGGTGCCTGACATGACAGTATATCGTAGACTGCCAAACAAACCAGGAAACCGAGGAATAATGTGAACGCTAGAGTACCGCACACACTGAAGACAACGCACCCGATTACGGAGCCTGTTTGTCTGGCCTCCCACCCCGAGAGGTGACTATGTGTCAACGTCTGAAGCCAGAGCTCTCCCCGTTTGTTTCCTTTTATTGCCGCTTTCATGTGACCCAACAGCCATCACAACAGTTGTCGAAGAAATGTTCTGAGGAAAAATTACGGCCTCATCTGTTTGCTATTTGCTTGCGCTCCTTCCTGAACGTCAACGTGTGTTATATTTAATTTTTTTGACCGTACAGGATCTGATGAAACGTCTCTTATAATTAAAGGGAGGATTTGTGTTATCATTCAGTATTAAAAAAAAAAAAAAACAAACAAAAGGAAGTCTTGGCTCTCAAACTCAAAGCAGGAGCCTTTAACCAAAGGGAGGAAAAATGGAAGCAAACAAATTCATCGTGACAGCTGTTTAGATCTCCTTAGAGCATATCTATTCTTTGAGTCAAACATGCAACCGCAACAGCTTTAATAAATCAGTCGCTCTGACACCTCCCTCTATCCATAATAAAAAAAAATTAAAACACCACAACAAAGCAAACGGGCACATCTTTTGTGGGGACAGTTAACCTCAAGACCGGTGCCAAAGTTGCTCTGTTTCAAAGGGGCACCCCTGCCCCCCACCTCGGTCTTAACTCCTTTTGTTTCCCCAGTGGAGGGAAAAAGTTTCCCAGAAAACCGCAGCTACCGTCCCGACACATTTATTGTGCCGCCCCCCACCTCCCGCCACTTTGCCGTCCACCCGACGTTTGCTGCGAGGCTCTCCAGGCTTGTGTGTCGACGTGCCGTTTCTCCCCCGACGTTGTGCGAAAGGTCGCCTCCGCCACGCCCAGCCTCCTCCAGGAACACTATAAATAGAAGCCGAGAAAGGGCGGCAGGCGCACTAACAATGGGCGCCCGATTACAGGGGAGCCGGCCAAAAACCTCGACCGCACTAGCCACCACCAGTGAGGAAAACAGAAAAATAATCACAGGCGGCCATCTGCTCGACACATGGGATAAGGAGCGACTGAGCGCAAGACGTGCTCTTCCAGAAGTTACCAGAGGGACTGTTTCATTCACCTATATAGGAAAACAAACCAAACTAAATGGAACCTCCTGCATCGATCCCTCAGCGCCACATCACTAAACAGCCAATCACCCACCAATTACTTCCCTGGATCGCCGCCACCTTGAGAGCTACCCCGACTAAAAATAATACCACTTTGCATCTATATTTACACAAGCTGCCTTCTGCGTATCACTTAGCCGTATCTGCTCCTCTTTTGTGGGCGAAGCTCAATTGAGGCTTTCGGTGCCTTTGTGCAGCACCGTGCGCCACGTCCCACTGCAAGTTCCCTTCCAGCGTCATTAGTCCTCAAAATGTCCTCTTCATGTGGCTTCGGGCATTAGCAGTGAAGTTAAACAAAAGCAGGGAAGAGCGGCTGCAGAGTTTGGCTGAGTCACCAAGAACGGCCCCCCCACCGACCGCAGAGTGACCTCAACCCCTAGCCACCATTCCGCAGAGTCCCCCGCCAAACCTGTGCCCCTCCTCACCCTCTTTCTGCATTCACCACGATGGCGCGGGGCTTGTCCAGATCATCACGTAGCACCACGCCCACAGAGCGGCCGTCCAGGCGCTGCACATTGATTGTGTTGGTGGCTTCGCAGCTCCAGTATACCATGCGGCTATATGGGTCCAAGCTCAGATCGTGGGGCAGCTTGTCCGGGCTTTGCTGGTGACCCGGAGTGGTCGACACCACCACAAATGGCTGCAGAGGAGTTGAAGAAAGCGCCGTTAATCTACGATATACAACGCGTCTTCAGTTTGACAAGTCTCTTTCATGCAGTCATTGCAAATTTAGCATTTCTTGTTAGTCCAGAACTCCTGCCAAAGAACCACGATACCATGTCACAACCTCACAGGAAGACCATGAATAATTCATGATCTACTGGTGTCAGTTTCAGAGTATTTCTTCATTGTACGTCAGACTGACAGCCCCCTACAGGTCTGGGCGAGAATCGCACCTGCGAGCCGTCGTCGCGTGCCCTGCGGATGTTCTGCCGGCCATCCACCCAATAAAGCAAATGGTCGAGCGGGTCGTAGCTGAGGGCACGTACAGTACGCTGCACGTGGATGGGCAGCACGACGTCGGGACTCTGCTCACCCAGGACCATGCGGCTTATGGAGGTCTTCTGGCTGAAGAGCAGGAAGCTGGAAGGGGCTGGAGAGAGGAAGAGTGGGAGATGGTGAGGATGACAAATGTGAAGAACATAAAGGCAGATGGCCTCAGAAACAAAGGACATGTTGTCAAATTAAGACCTTCGTACTCCTGGACTCTACACCTGTGGAGAAAATTTGCTCAGATGGGGGTCAAATGACGAATGTGGTCCGACACGCTTGCTGGCTGCATGTAACCCACCTGCCCCTTTGTGGGGGCGGGATTGCTCGCTACAACTCAGCAAGTGATCATAACAGCCCAAGAAGAGGTATGCGAGAGGAGGGTAAGGAAAACACATGTTAAAGAAAAGCGGCCTTCATCCATTGCCAAAAAATGAAGAAATACACATAAATGTGTTCTGAAACAGCCCTGGAGAGACATCGACCATCACATATCATTCATACTGCTTGCAGAATTAAGCATAAAAAGGTTGATTTCCCAATCCTACTACGTTTCACACACCGTTGGACAGAAAACTGGGATTCACATGGCTGTCCAAACTAGTCCAAGTGGATTATAAAAGCCTGCGAATCACTTGCTCTCAGATCAATCGGCCATCGCTTCTCAGCTTTGAGGGCAAGAGGGGGACAGGGAGTGTGAACTGAAATGAGAAGCAGTCTCAGGTGACAGGCATTTCTCTCTCTCTCTCTGTCCATCATCCTTTCCTATCTAATCCAGCCTTCAAGACTTTCAGAGGGGAAGAAACCACTATGAGCCAATGGTGTTCTCCCATAATAGCTTTACTGTCCATGCAGATGAGGAAAAGCAGGCCAGTAGCTTACGAGGCTCAAGTTTAACCCAGGTTAGTGTGGCTAGCCTGAATGCCAGTAAGCTAATAATGGATAAAACAGATGAAACCAAGAACAATAAAACCAAAAGGACAAAACCAGAAGATGCAGGACTCACAACTGCAGTTCCTGCCATTGGATTCAAGGGTGTAGTGTGAGGCACATCGGCAGCGGGATCCCTCAGGCGTTGCCAGGCACAGGTGAGCACACTGGCCGTTCTCCTGTGAGCACTCGTTGGAGCCGTCCTGGCGTGAGGCGTGGAACACCAGGATGTCCATCACGTACTCCAGATGGCCCTGCACCACGGTGCGGTTCTGTCCGCTGCGCTTGTCTGCGCGTTCGATGCGTCTCAGGTTCCAGTCTGTCCAGTAGATGTAGTCCCGGTACTGAGTCAGTCCGAATGGGTGTGGCAGGTCATCAGCCACAATCTCCCTCTGCTGGCCTAGGGTGTAATACCATAGTCATCAACAAACTCAACCTTCAGTTGTCAACAAAAATTGATTGTGACTGCAAGCAAACACATAAATAAGTTTAACAAAGTGGTTTAAATAAAATACATCTAGGAAAAACTTTTGGGCAAATTATGTGATACTGAGGGTAGCTGGTTTAAATGGAACTAATTTAGGATTTGGCATTGCCCTCTACACCAAAACCCTGTCTATTCTACTTTTCATAGGTAGGACAGTGTTCCCTCAGTTCTACACCTCAACTCAGCACCTCGTCGATTTGTTAAACTATGGTACACCCTGGTAAAGGTCACTGTCAATCTGAAGTCGGAGGCTTACCAAGCATGTTGGAGGACTCTATCATACAGGTGTCCAGGTCAGTCCAGTAGAGCCTCTGGTCCACATAGTCAATGGTGAGGCCATTGGCCCTGCCCACCTTATCCACCAGTGTGACGATGTTGTTGCCATCCATGTAGGCACGTGCAATCCTTGGCTTGCCCCCCCACTCGGTCCAGTACATGTAACTAGGGAATAGAGTAGGCCAGCATTTTAGCAGCTTGTCCAATAACCAAACAATAAGACCACTAGTCAATCAACCTAGCAACCCAACACCCAGTCACCCAATTACTGTAAGCAGTCAGTGAACCAAGTACGCTATCAATTTGGTGATCAACCAGTGAACGAAGTCAAACCCAAACAAACCCATCAGTGCACAATCCATCACATATGTGACTGCATTTAGTGTAGCACATGTTCAAAAACAAGCTGTCAAAAACAATTCTCATTGGCTGAACAATTTGGCCAATATGGATAAAAACTGAAGTGACCGAGTACTTGTATGACACAACAAATAAGTTGGCTGTCATGAACCAATTCCCTCCGTGATGTCAAAACTCAAAGTTGGTCATTCCTCAGTAGCATAATCGATGTGCTTTCAAAACAGTCGGACCAAAAGGTAGAAGAAAAGGCTCGACTCAGGGTTCCAGCCCCCTGACTATCTTAGGGGAAGCAGTGACTCATGGGAGCTCCAGGATATGACTTCATCTGAGGAGTGACATGCAGCTCTGTGGCCTGCTGGAACACGTATGCTGAAACGCATCCTTGAGTCCAACAGTGCTGACACAAGCCTTCATTACCCTGTACCATACAACAAATCAAGACCACTACAGAGCATAAACACAAGATTTTGGAGGGATGGAAAACAAAGAGTTAAACTAAAGGCTGCTCTGGCTATTCTAACAGATGGTTACAACACGTTGTGTTCCAGTTAAGACTTGCTTCTAGAATCAAAACTAAAAATAACAAGGAAAAGAGGAAGGGACAAAAAAGTCTTGAGGCATGTTGTCCTCCTCTGACACTGCAAGACAATCACAAGACAAGCATTGTGTCTTGAACATGACATAAGCTAAAGCTTTGCAGAGGAGGATGGGGGTGGGGTGGTTAACCCATTACTCTTACCCATTGGCAGGATCCAAGGCCAGAGATCGAGGGTTGTCCAGGTCCTTGGACACCAGAACTTGCCGGTACTGGCCATCCAGACGGGCCACTTCGATCCGATTGGTGCCTGTGTCAGCCCAGTAGACGTTGCGGCCCATCCAGTCTACAGCCATGCCCTCAGGGTAGTCCAGGCCAAACTCGATGACGTGCTCTACAGAGCTTCCATTCATGAACGCTCGGCTGATGGTCTGTACAGCAAAAAATACAACGAAAGATCTTCAGACCCTGGGGATACCATCAGCACAAGAAAAGTTTTGTTCTTCTGTGAGCCCTGCTGAAGGGAAACGAGCGCAACACGTCTACGCAATAGATCGCAAACGTTCTGCTGTGGTCAGACCTTGGTGCTGACATCTGTCCAGTAGATCCTGTTCTCAGCAACATCAAAGTCGAGCGCAGATGCCTCCTTGATGCCAGTGAGAGGGATGGCCACGTCATTGCCGTTGGTGCCCAGCGAGATGCTACGGATGTCAGCTCGGTGTGTGAAGAGCAGGAATGCCTCGGGCACCACGCAGGTGTGCAGGTCGCTCAGCAGCTCCAGGCCCATTGGGCAGGCGCAGCGCGGGCCCTGCGGCCGGTGGAAGCACAGGTGGCTGCAGCCGCCATTGTCCTCCGCGCACGGGTTGGTACCTGTCCGGGGGAAAGAAGGGGGGCAAATGTGTCGATGGAGTCTCTTATTTCTTCTTTTCTCTTCCAGGAGCTATTGTTACCTCCAACAAGTAAATTCTTTGAGTTCTGGAACACTGACAGCAATGGTGAAAATGGGGAAAAATCACCCCAACAATGATCACAAACACACACTATTAATATTAGTGTCATTTATCAAGTTATTGTGAAAAGAACATAATCTTTGGGGCACAATACTTGGTGTTGTATTTTACTATTTAAACTTCATCTTAATTAATTAAGCAGATTTGAGCTTCGGGTTTTCTCGGTAAATGGAACACGTTCGGTTACTTTTAACACACTAGAGAGGTTTTCGTACCAAATGTTTGAGTAACTCTGCTAGCCTTGAGGCCCATCAGGTCAGGCAGCTGGTCGATGATGATCTCGCGAACTGCCTCAGTTTTGTGCACGCGCTCAATGCTCCTTCGCTGCCAGTCTGTCCAGTAGATGTAGTCGCCCAGTAGGGTGAAGCCAAAGATGTGGGGGAGCTTGTCCTCCAGTAGGGTTCTCCTGCCTGTCCCATCCACATTGATCACCTGCAGGACACAAGGGGTTCAGGCACTGAGGCGAACTACCACAGTCGGACCATGGGCCAGCAAAGCTCACAGATCTTTCTCACACACATCCACACCCAACACACCATGATGCGCACTGAAGGAAGCGCCATGAGTGGATCACCCCACCAATTCCACTGACGGCCTGCTTCAATAAGCCACTGTTATGGGAGGTATAAAATCCTTTTTTTCAAGCAACAGTGGGGCTTAAATATCCAGACTCCTATCCTTTGCTCCTGTTTTTTATGTAAACTTAAAAAAACATCTATTAAATCCCATGAAAAAGATCTAACCCACAATCGCATACGAAAAGGTTGTTTTCAAAATTTTGTTGATCAAACATATTTAATTGCATTCCTGTAAATCATATTATTTTGGACAAACATTTCAGAAAGCAGAGGACGGCACAAAAGATAAATATGCTTGGGATGCAAACATATTGCAGCAAGAGTATTTCATGCCTAAATAAATAAATGTGACAGTATTGCATTCCAGTCACAAGGATTGCATTACTGAGAAGAAAATTAAGTAAAGTGATACGTAGCGCCGTGCCAAAGCCGAGTCCTGCCGCGCGATGGGAGGAGAGTGGGAACCGAGAGCCGTCCTGGAAAGCGAGCTTCACTTCTGAAAAGGCTGCAATTATAGCCCATGAATCTGGTCCTCACATTCCTATTACAAAAAAAGGACCTCAGAAAACAGGCGTTTTCACGTCAAACGGGTGTCAGCTGGAGGAAAACGTTTACATTTGGGTGGAAAAAAAAAAAAAAAATCAAGACTGGTGCAGGAGGGAGGATGCCTGCATGTGGCTCTGTAAATAACACACAGTTACGTAAGAAACACAAAGATGCGGCAACCTGACGCGAAAACGCCAGTGAGAACCAGTCACTCCCAATTCCAGGTACCCATGTGTCCAGTTGGGTTCCACCTCCAGATGTCCCTCAAACCGCTGCTCTCCAGGTTTTGCGGGATTGGCACCCAGCTGGCAGTTGAAAAGTTCAGCCCCTGCCATGCTGGGTGTGGAGGGGGGCATCTCACTTGAGTCAACAGCCGCCACCCCCATCCCACCTTCCGCATCAACTTTCCTCTGAGAGCAAACTGCTTTTTCAGCAGTTTTAAAGTAGCCGACATTTTCTAAATACGTTTTTTCATGAATATAGATGAGTTCCTCAACTTATACAAACAACAAAGTTATCAGATGGCTCAGGAAGCGATGGGGCCTTGCAACTTATACTTGTCTTGGGGCTTTAATAAAGAGTGACTTTAGAACCTGAACTTGGAAATTTCCCTTCTGCCCCCCCCCAAAAACGTTCCTACATGCTGCTTTTAGGCAGGGATTCGTGGTTAATTCTCCAGAGAAACGAGGTGATGATTGTTCCCATCAATAGATGGCTCGCAAAGGCATTAGGAGAGCGACCTCCCTTCAGCGGCCTGCAAGCAACGGATGCTGGAACGCCATGGACAGATTGGTGTGCAGGACCCCCTAAAAAAGGTTTTCCTCTGGTGTTGTTTCCATCTGGAGGTCTTCCTGTGGGCGCACGGACCTGGGACCATTGTCAGGGCTCGCTTGGTAGGGTGTCGACATGATTTATTCCTCTAAAAACAGCCCGTGCTTCCTACAGCTTCTGGAACAGCGGCTTTCCGTTGCTCAAGGAAGACATTTGCATTCATTCATTTTGCAGATGGTTTTCCAAAGCGACACATAAAGAGTATTAACTCATATTTCATGGACACCTTTAACCAATGAGACTTACAATGCTAGCTGCACTGCACTGAACTCCATACAATCATTCAACCCTTTATATAAGAGAGCAGTGTAACACGCTCACTCAAGACAATCTGGAGCCACCGCGTCACCTGAAAAACGTATATTTCGACTCTAGGTGGAAACTATATATAAAACCTCCACGCAGGTGGTAACAGTCTGTGGGTGAGACTGCACAGGGGCTGTGCACAAACTCCTTTCTCAACCTAACAATCAGAGGACATAAGTGAAATCGACCTTCGTGTTAAAACGGAAGTGGAAATGCTGCCAGAGTGACAAAGGCAAGGAGGAGGAAAGAATGCCGAGGAGGAAAGGATGGGATGGTCATTGGACACGTAGAACAATGTGCATATCTTTGTGCAACAAACAGGTTCCTAAAAGATTAAAAATGCTCACCGTACGACTGAAAGACCATAAACTCTAACCTGTGAACACACTACAATACTGAAGAACAAACAGTTTCTTGGAAAGCTGCTTGGCTGAAACCTACTGCTGCACAGCAAATTCCAGTCCATACATTATATATAAAGTAAATGGTTGCAAATGAACAGAATACAAGAAAAAAAACGTTGCGATGAATGACATAGGCCAGGGGTGTCCATCATTTTTTTGGCCAATGTCCAAAGAATGGGTCCCAGATCCACACGAGTAAAAATTATAGTAAGTGACAAACTGAATCTTTAATATCTAAGCTATTTAGACAGATCTTCTTCTTCTCATTATTATTATTATTATTAACATTATTTTTTATTTATTTAGGTGCAGTGTGTGTCTGTTACCATGCAGTTCAATATAATTTACAATATTTATGGTAGGGGTTGTACATTTTAAGATATGTGCTTCAGATGGGCTGGTGACTCCATGTTGCTCATAGTGTATGTGAGTAACTATGTTACTTTGCTCTGGTGTATAGATGAATGAATGACTGCAGGCAGTACAATGCCTTGTAAGTCACTTTGGGAAAAAAGGCGTTAAATGCTAAATCAGAAAATGTGAAGACATGTGTCAGTTATCAGCTACGGAAACAGTGAGCAAGAGACCCAAAAATGCAAGATCCCGCAATGACACAAAGGTGTTCGCTGCAACCCCCCCCCAGCCATGTCACAACAGTTTGTATCGAGGGGTGAGACAGGAGGTCCCTGTGATGCAATGCTCCCTCCAGCCAGAACTCCTACGGTGCGATTCCAGGCTGTCCTGAGCTGCCCCCTCGGCAGGAGAAAAGATCATCACTCTGAGAGATGTTTGGCTCGCCTTCCCCCCGCCGGCACAGCCTACCGCCCCGTCCAACTGCCTGGGGAACAGTCCCAACCGGGGAATTGCCACGTTGAGCAACAGGTTTCATTTTTCACACTCCCTTCCAGTGGCTGCATCTGCCAGGGAGGACAACTTGGATCCGCCACTGTGTGTGTGTGGAGGGGGGGGGGGGGGCAATTTTNCACTCCTAGCCCACTGCCTGAAGTGAACCTACGTTAACACCCTGAGCTTGGGGGGGGGGGGGGGGGGGCAATTTTAAACATCACATAAACAACTGGGGCTATTTTCACAGCGCCGACAGAAGCTCAGATTGTTCAACGTGTGTGGTGCTCTGTAAAGGCTGTAGTTTGGCATTTGAACTGGAGGACATCTTTCTGAGGTCGTTTCCCCCAGACAAACCTTTGGGAAACTGGATTTAAGTTTTTGCAACATGTGAGCAGGAACGGAGGGTGGAGTGCTGCTGAGTGGGCCAATGAGATGATTCCTCCAGCTTTTGTGCATGTAAAGAATGCACAGTAGGGATAAGTGTTTCGCCGTGTTTAGGATTCCTGTGACAATCCTTGGGACTTCGCAGCCATCCAAAAAAAATGTACATCGCACGAACAGGAAGGTCCATGTGGGTTGAGGTTGCATTCTGTCATATCAGATTTCGATGCACAGTTCCTTTGCTCATTTAACAACATTTTTTACTGGAAACACCAGAACTGGCCTGAGATCAGATCTATCCAGTCAAAACCAGCGAGGTTTCAGCTTAAATGAACTTTGGCACATTCGCTTCGAAGACATGCTGCTCTGAGATCTCACAGCTATAGAGTTGAACATTGACTTACAGTGTTGTTGGTTAAATATTTCAAAGTAATGCCATGACAGTATGATAACTTTCAGCTTACTGAGCTGTTTCCTAGTCTTGCTGCGCTGTTTATGTCCCAGTTTAAAAACTGCTTTTCACGTGCTGGTATTTTTCTCTGAAATATCGGCCTGGAAAGAACAAGTTTTGCAATATTAATGGGAAGGCTTACGAGCCACCTGTGTGTTTGCCTGCGGTCCAGATATTTTCATGCTGCTCGTTCTACAGAAGTGCTGCAGGTTTCAACTGGTCAAACAGAAAAAGAGGATTAAGTTATCGAAAAAGTCAGAGGAAACCCCAAGTAACATGTACGGGGTTAATGTGGCAGTCAGAGGCGACAAAGGAGGTGGCTGGTGGTTCACTGCGTGGATACGACAGCCTGTGTTAACCCCCGCCCCAACCCCCAAGTTAATCCAGGTGTAACCATGGCTCTCTGTTTGGAGCCATGCTCCCCTCCTCGTGGCATGGGCGGCCTTGCTGCGTAAGTCCTGTCCATCACGTGGTGCTGGGGTCAGGTTAAAGTCATCAGCAGCTGCCCTCTCGGAGAGGGTGGTCAGATGTGAGCGAAGGCCTGAGGGCATGTTTGGCACATGCAATGGGAAGCCAAGATTAGAGGACCAGGACAGCAGCACACTGGGGCTCTGTAGTTTAAAACTTACAGGCTGCCGGTGCTAACTAATCCCAAGCAGAGTGAACAAACACACTATATGCGAAGAGAGGAAGCTCCAAAATCAGGCTGCTTCAACAGACTCCCGTTTCCATAACATATAAGAAAATACATCTTTTTCATTTCGGGTGAAGAAATGCATCAAACTTGAACCAGAGAAAAAAACGTCAATACCTAAATTTTATTTCCTACAGATGTCAGAAATGAGGGTGACGTTTGGGTCAGATCCACATTTTAAATAGAAAAAAGCATATTATTTTTCTTTCTGCTGAATTTGGGGCTGACTAAGTTTAAAAAAAAAAAGCATTCTGATGGCTATTGTATCAGCGTGAGCTGCTGCCACCCCCACTTTCTTTTTTTTTTTTTTTTTTACAAAAACGCTTTTCATTTTTATAGCGACAATTAGTCATGGCTAGCTCCGCTGAAAGACGCCAGTAACTTTTTTATCCATGGTCTTTTTGAGCGAGAAATATGCTCCCTTTCTAAATGGTGAGAACCCTTTTCTCTACTAAGAAAACACAACACACACACACACACACACACACACACACACACACACACACACACACACACACACACACACACAGAAAATGGGATGCACATAAAGAAAGCCTCATCTGGAATTCAGACATAAGTCAAACTTCCGAAAGCTTGAATGCGAGCTTTACGGCGGCACGTAACAGAGACCCAATGCAAATGCAGCCCAAGAAGCTTTGTGACATCAGCGTGGTTCCTCTCCTCCAACAGGCATCTGAGTGAAGTTCCTCTGTGCAGTGCAATAAGCGGCTAAAACCATGCTGGACGGAGAAGAGGACTGCTGCGTATAAAGAAGGGCCTAAAGCGTGCAATTGTACAATGACCTGGGGGTAGTGTTGGGGGGGGCTGTTTTTATGCAGATCGCTTTTGAAATGAATGGTCAATGCAGTTAACAATTTACCCAAAATCGTCTGTTTTTATGCTAATTTCATCAGCGCCGGCAAACTAACACATTCTGAACTCTCTCCGCTTGAACGCTCACGGCTGCACTTTCGTGTCCGTCAGCCCTAATAAACCGGCCTTGGTTTGGATTCTATTTATTAGCTGTGCTCAGAGCAGGTCCAGCCTACTGATAGCTTTCAACAATTTGTCCTTCCTTTCTGGTGGAACGTGTGGTATTTGGACACAAATCGTACACGAGCACTTGTTAGCTAAGTTTATAACTGACCTGACAAGATTTAAACAGAGGGAAAGACAGTAGAGTCTGAGAAGATTTATTAGCATTCTTACTGACTATTATTTAGCTGAGGGTTTTCTTCAAGGTGACAGAAAGTTGCTTATTTGTGGAAACCAAACAAAGAATGATTTACTCAATAATGCACCTGGGTAATATTTACTTGAGAAATTCAGTGAAAGTACCTTGAACAAGGGTACAATAGCATGAGCAGGGATTCAACGCCATGTCCTTTAACTGCAAAGGAGAAACTGTAACCACTATGTCCTGGGAATGGTGAAGGAAAGCATTGCATCATTGTTTGTACAGGTAGTATTCATTCCTTTAGTTGACACTTTTCTCCAAAATGACTTACTGTGTTAAAATTATTTACTATAATTTCCTCTTTTACACAACTCAGTAACCTGAACCATTTAGGGCAAGTACTTTGTCCAAGGGTTACTATACCAGGAGGTGAGATTTGGCCCTGGGTCCTTCAAGTGCAAGGCAGTGGCTTTAACCACTATGATACCTGCTGTCACCAAGTAGCGCGGTAGTTAGAGCCACTGCCGTGTGTTCAGAGCGTGTTCTTGTGTGACTACTGACTTTGTGGTGTGTGTAGTGGGCGTTGGGGGGGGGGGTGTTAGGTGGGCTGTCCTTACATTTTTGTGAGATTTTGTAGCCTGAAGGAGACTGTGGCCACATCAACAATAAAGTGAAAGACAAAGTGACCAACAGAACAATGGCGATCCAAGTACTCGCTGGTAAGCTCTTACCTCCATTGTACCCCCCACTGTGTACTCACAGTTCTTCCAACCCATGAGGAATCCAAGGCCTGAGCAGGGCGAAGCAACATGTGGAAGGTACGGATTCAAATGTAGGCCAGTAATTTGTACCACAGCCATTTGTAACATGGCCCAGCTTGTTCTCCAATGCCGCCGGGGAACCGTGACTGGCCGTAATTTACAAGCAAAGTAATAAGAATCAAAACAACAGCAGACAATCAACATCCTGTCAGAGCTTCTAAATTACGAGCATCATGATTAGAGTGCTCCCTCCAGATGCGGAAAATAAACTGCCGGTTATAAAGTGCACCTTGGCTTGATAGCCAAATAAGCATTGTTCCATAGTGAAGGCGTACATGGCGTTTCTATCTGGAGCTGCACACTGCAGCTCTGGGTTTCAGGACTGGCGCGGTGAGCAGAAGCCAACTTCCTATCCGATTCCAATCCAGCTGGAGAGGCAGCAGAGCGTGGATGGCCTGCAGCAAACTTTGATACAAGCCTATAAAACGCTGGAAAATGCTCCTTGAGGGCCTTGGCAGTAACGGAGAAAAGAGTGTCAACAGGTGACGGCCCTCACATGTCACCGGAGGGTTTGCAGGCGTGACACAGTACCCATGGTGTTCAGGACTCACTGCTAACAGACCGCTTGTAAAGTGCCACTGTATCATCTGAAGGACGTCCTGCAGCCAGTGAGCTCTGTTACAGCACAGCCATCCGGCACACATGGAAAGCATTGCAAACAGACAGCTCACCATCCGTGCCGGGGATTCCTCACCACAACATTGTTATGAAAGGGGAAGGGAGACGCATTTACACAATCATGTCAGTAAAACCACAGAGCTGTCCCGAACAGAAGCTGGAAGCTTGTGACCCACTCCGCACCACTAGCGGCAGCAGAGAAGTGGGAGCCGTAGCCATCATAAACGCACAGACTAAAGGGCCCCTGCGGCCCCTCGTAGCCGTAGTCACCCGTTTGCTTTAGAAACATTTAGAAAAAGACTGCAAGCTTGGGGCTGAGTTGCTGTGTGTTTTGAAGTCGGGCGCATGCACGATGTGCGTACGCCGCCGCAAACGTAAACATGCACTGAATACAGCCAAATGTTTTCCAGGAAAACTGCTCATTGGCAGTTTTTTAAAGTGGCATCAACATTCTATGCTTTGCAAGGGCATAACGTGGCAAACAGCTGCCGACAGGAAACAGCAGCATTCCCTCGCGTGCACTGGTCATTGTAAGAGTGCGGGTCTTCCCTATCGCTCAGGTTTCTTCTCACTCCAAGTAAAGGCTCCTCGTTGAGGCCTCCATTAGACAAAGCAGATGAAAGGAGACTGCATGAACTTAAAGTAGAAGAAAAATACACAAAGTTCTGAATATGCATATATGATTGATGGTGTCAAATATGGGCAAATATTTGTGTCTTCCCTGACTGGTTGCTTCTGCTGGTATCATGATGCTGGTTTATGTTCCAGTCACTTCATGGGAAGAAAGCGTCAGGTCATTCCTCAGAAAACAAAGCTAAGAAGAGTGATATGGTTTTGACAGTTTGAAGAAAGGGACATTTGTGACGGCACAGCGGCACTAGATCGGCTAGATAAGCCAACAAAAGCCATGCTAAACATTTTATCATCAACAGGGGCCTGTGCTCTCCACAAAAATGATCAAAATACCTTTTGTTCAAAGAGTAACAACGTACAGAGTGAACAGAACAGTAGATGGTGGTACGCTGGGCACTGATGGAAAATATTACAGAAGTCAGGTGACCCCTTCTTCCTCCTAGCAGCTTGGATGGAAACCCAAGAAAACCCCTATGCCTTGAAGGCTCTAGCATGTGGGTTTCAAAGACCCAAGGGGAGAGGTGTACTGCTCCATTGCTCGTGACAAACAGTGTTACCAGGAACTTTGCTAATGGCCTGTTTGCATTTTTCCTATTGACTTTTTTGTTTTTAAATCCTGCATCACATCTTTACCTTCTTACTAAAGTCTAGCTTTATATGAGCATATTTAGTGAACCTTGTTCATTTTCTTGCTGTATGACTTGAGGGCAGCCATGCTTTTGACAGACACCTTAGCTGAGGTCTCCAGACACTTTGTAGAGGGACTGACATGGAGTAAAAAGGGTTCTCACCCGTTTCCAGTGCTAATGGTGTTTGTACTAGTTTTCTCCTTGGGCCATGACATATGTTGCAAGTATAGTTTTTTTTTCCTATGGCTTTTAATAAACACTGGGACTTTCATTGCCTGCAGCAAGAGGTAAACGTAACAATTCCACAGAACCAAGGCCGCCGGAGAGCTTGTTCTGCTCTCTGCTGTTTAACTCTTAATCCCATGAAAGCGTGAAATGCAGCAGAAGTTATAAAGGGGTGGGGGAGCTTTTGGATTTCACAACAACAAATTCCATCATTAGGAGAATTGTATTTTGTGCGTGGAATCCTTATCTGTTGTGCCACCCTTGACTGTCTGCTACGAGGAGACTGCGGTGGGCAGTGATGTTATCTGAGGCCACACCTGCTTATGCCATTCAAGTCCACTCTGACCCACAGATCCTGATTTGGCTGGATTGGGCACGGAATAGTCAGCGATACAAAGCTTTCGCACATCAGTCTCCCTTGGCAATCCAGGGCCAAGGACTAGCTTCCAGCTGCTGTCATTAGCATCACCACTGCATCCAGGAGGATCCTGTAGGAAAATCCCCCGCAAATCAGCTTTCATGGCTCAGACTGGTGGCAGTGGACTTGCCAGGCACTTTGACTGACTAAAGCATGGGCTTCGTAGAAAGGTCTGGTTTTACCAGCTTTTGGCAATGCACCATGTATCGTGTGTGGTGCACCAACACTGTTCCAGAACTTCAGCCCAGTGAGTCTGCTGAATGAGGATTGTAAAATGAGAGCCCATTAGAACTCAGTTCTGACACACTGAATCATCACTGCATTTAATGGGAAAAGGATAGCTTTTGGAACATAGGACAGAAAACATTTCTGAACAGTTTAATCATCTTACAAAACTGAAGATTTGAACTTCAGTTTAACTGCCACATTCAACGCACTTCAGAACTGGTCTGCAAGAACTTCCTCTCAACTAGCAGTTGATTAAAGCACAATTCACTGGCATCTGTCAGGGCCTTGCATTGGCTTCGCTGGGACACACATCTCCGCAGGGTGCTTCTCGGGACTTCTAACACATGGTGAAGAAAGGCTGCTCAGCAGGCAAAGAGTGAAATATTTTGAACCAAAGATGGATCTGTTTTTTTCTGCTCCTTGAAATGAAGAGAACATTGCAGCGATTCAACAGAAGAAAGATGTCAGGGATTAAACACCCAGTTTCAGGCAGCAGATGGCTGTGTACCAAAGGTTTGACAATGACCCCGCCACCAACACATACACTCGCTCACTCACTCTCACAACTTTAAAAGGAACATCTTGTCTTCTGTTCCAAGTTCCAACGTTTAAAGCATTACCCGGCTGCAAATACATGCAGATCTCCTGGACACATATGGAGGCCAATCAAGGGAAACAAAACACTCTGCTGCTGGCGAATCTGCATAATTGTGCAACAAAGGGGGATTTTCTGCATTACAAACGGGACATCAGTCAAAAGACTTATCTTAAGCATCACTACACAGAGGCAAAAGGGGGTTTGGGGAAGGGGGAGAGGGGCTCTGCCGGTAACATCAGAGAGATCACGATGGGGGGAAACAGGGGGAATCTGATTCCTGACACAAAAGGAACACACACACACACACACACACACGCGCGCGCACACACACACACACACACACACACACACACAAACAAGAGCATGAGAGAGTAAAATAAAAGCTCACAATTCCCATACTGTTTAAGAAAAACGTTCTAATCGGAAGGCCAATAATTTAGCCTTCTTTCAGAAGTACGAACGCTAAAGATGAAAGGGGACGATTCCTGGAAGAGGTTCAAAACCCAGCCTTGAGCGGCACATGCAAAGGAGGAAAGGACTGTGGCCCGCAATCAAACTCCTTCACTTACCGACAGAAAAAAAACCCGAAAGCAAAGTTCTGGCATACATTCACACACTCGATCTCACTCTCTCGCTCTCTCACATGCACAAACACAGAGAGAGCCGCATAGCGATGCAATATGTGAAGCAAAGAAGTCCGTTCTCTGGGGTAAAAACGTGAACTGTCACATGTATTATTATGGCTAAGAAACATGGTAGTGCTCCAAAAGGCATGTCACTTTTTGAACTGGGATAAAACATTTTCTGAACCTCTCCTGTCATCAGCTTTAAAACTTTTACCTATGGAGAGAGAGACCGAGACAAAGGCTAGAAGGCTTCCAGACATCTATTTATAACCATTGAGGCAGTGAACAGGCACATACCAAATGCCAGAAGGCACTTTCAGAAGCTCTTGTTCAGGGCCTGCTGTTGGTTTCATCCTGAAAAAAAAAACTGGCTCCTAGTTTGCCCTCCCTCCTCAAAAAAGATAAACAGTAACATGTACACAGTTCTTTATTGAAGGAAAAGACGGATTGTTAATGGGCATGGAAAAAAATTAAAGGGAAAGGGAAAAACAGAAAGCTTCATTACGTCCAATCTTTAATGAGGAACCGCTAATGGTGCTAAAATGGCGGGATTTCAGCCCATTAGCACTTCAAGCCGCTTTCGCTTTCAGCGCTAAGTGGGCTAGGGGATAAAAGGCCCGGCTCCATTAGGAGGCTCTGAAGGGCCCTTGAAGGGACAGGCTCTGGAAACAGGGCAGCCAATGTGGCATGCATCTGGAGAAGGGCTGTGACAAGGACCCCACCCGTGCTACACCTCCTTTGCAAGATCCGGCCCAACGCCTGCAGCAGCCCTCACCTTTGGAGCACAGACACAGAGGAGGTGGAATGCAAGCACATGAAAGACAGGACCCCACCAGGTGACTGGGCCCACAGACTTCCAGCACCCGACGCTGCTCCCTCTTCCAGAAATTCTATTTACCTACTGTTGTTCAGCTTAACTTGCATTAATTCCAGCTGTAATTTATGAAACATTTATCAGAACTGAAATTTTTATGGAAGTAGGACAGCAAGGCGGTGTAGCAGATAAGGCTGGTGTCTTAGTTGTAGAATTGGACACGGTTTTGATCCTTGCTCAGATTGTGCTCAATTCGGATGTTCTGCTCGTGTTTGTGTCTCCTCCCATCTAAGCACAGATGTTTCAAGTGAATTGTTGACTTTAAATTGCCCTCAGTGGTTGTGTAACGCAATGTTTTGGATGGGTGTGAATAACATAAGAACTATGCTGTAGTCATTGTACGTTTCTTTGGAGAAATGCAAAATACTAAACTAAATAAATAAATGCAAATTTAATTAGTTGTAAAGCCCACCCATCTAGAGTGTCCCTGCTAGACCTTGAGCTAATAAAACTCCAGTTTCCTTTGCCATACAGCTGCCCACACAGATGGAGATACAAAGTTAACAAGGGCACAACATCTACCGCAGGGGTGGTTGGTGATCAGCAGAAGGTAACTGAGGAAGGGCACTGACTAAACAAAAAAATACCTGCTGTTGAAAAAGTTTTAACCAACACTGCCTCACTTAACATTCCTTTTAGCCCTCCTGCATTTCTCAAGACATTTTGGCACATTCCCTGTGTGTAGCTGAGCCTCACAGTGCAGATGGCAGTTTGAATCTGAATTGTCATCTGCTGGTTTGGGACTAGGAGTCTGAACTGCAGAACAAATTGGCTTTGTTCTGCTAGGGAGGGTGGGACAATAGGCTGGAACCTGCTGCTTGGGCACTTACTGTGGGCAGGTTGCTGAATGCTTGGCTGGACCAAAGTGCTTCCCCCTCCAATCAGTGCTTATCCCTCCCAAGTGCTCCCAGGTGACTGGCTGGTAGAAATAAAGGCAAGACTTGTGGAGTCATGAACTGGAGAAGCCCTCACCAACTGCCTTGTTTTCTTCTGGTCACCAATGATGTCAAGTCCAAGTTAGACTCATTTTTTGAAAAACTCAAATGTTGGCCTCAAATTCCATCTTAAACATGAAATTTTTCAAATTGGGCAAAATCCAGGATATATAGGGATTAATCTTCTTAAAATTCATGCTAACTACTCATTTACTTTTCCTAAAAGTGTAAAACTGTAAATGATATTAAACTGTAATTACATATAATACTGCTTATTTATGAATATACAGTTTTATGTTTATTAATTGCTCAACTGCGTTTACATACTTGCCTACATTTTTTAATGAAGTGTAAAAAAACGATTAAGAAAGAGAATTGGTTGGAGTTGCATAGATTGACATGGTACAAATGGATTATGCATCTGACAGACCAACTCCACAAAAGCGATCTCTCTACATCTTCGTTTGCTGTGGATCCCTTCCTCCTGAGTGCCAGAAGATGCCATCAACCGTTCAGAAACGCCCCCCCCCCCCCCCAAGAAGNTCGTTTGCTGTGGATCCCTTCCCCCCGAGTGCCAGAAGATGCCATCAACCCTTCAGAAACCCCCCCCCCCCCCCCCAAAGACGTGGAAAACTGCTTCAGACACTAGGGAAAACACACATTTCCTTGCCTGCAGCTGTGCTGGGCTCCGCCAGGAATGCCAGCAGATATTCCCGAATGGGAGGGGTCAGCGAGAAGGTGGTGGGGGGTGGGCAAGGTTTGGTAGGAAACTGCAAACGGACAGGCCTCGTATTGAGCTCAATGTCTCAGTGGGTGCCCCCTTAATCCCATTCAGGCTTGTTCCATGCACCCAGTCCTGTATGTCTGCCCCTTTTAACAAAAATCAACACATTGCCCAGGTCCCTTTAAGATGTAATAAATAAAAGAAAAAAAAAAATCACCTGTATTTTTTATGATTTCTGCAGGGCGACATATTAAATAAGTAGTTCAGACTATCATCTATACATCTCTTCCTAAACACACCTTCTGCCCTGCCCCTCCCCAGTGCCCTGCATGGCCCCCTCCCTGCCTCCACAGAGCCTGGACAGTTAATGTTTTTAGAGGTGGCGAACAATGCTCCCGCGGGGTGCCAAGCGCTCGGGGAAGGCCCAGCAGACGGCTGTCACGCAAGGCTTGACAGGCCGTGCCGAATGGCTCCCCCAGCAAGGAGCTGCTCTGTAGCCCTGACTGGCCCCTTTGTGTTGCAGCAAAACAGACAGAGTGGGCAGGGGCCACGCACTATGGCCCGCCCCCTTTGGCACCCACCCACTTCCCCTCTGTTCTTCCCTCTTGCTGAAGAAGTTAACTTGGGTCTTGAAAGGAACGACTGGGTTAAACCTGACACAGTTCAACATATGGCTTGATAAACAGGAATTTGGCTTCATGTGTTGTGTCAATTGGGACAAATGTCTGTTTATTATTCACCCAATATTAAAAACATTCTGAGATGGGTGCTTTGGGAGGATTTTTTTTCACCATTCAGGAGAAAAAGGCTTCAATATCTGTGGAATCTCACAGATCAGAATTAGAAATAAATCAAATGTATTTTTAAAAAACTCCTTTTCCGAGTAGCTGATGTCACTGAGACCAGAGTGAAAATAATTCAAATGAATTTCCCGCAGGAAAAGAAAAATCTGAGCATGAAAATATTTTCACCTCGTGTGAATCGTGAACTTTTAACCATTTGGGAAAGGATCTTGCAACACAGAAGTCAACAATAAACCTCAGGTGGATAACCATGGAGCCAAAATGGCCTCTGGGAGGGAACCAATTGCAGGCATCCCAGGAAGTGGACAGAGAGTTGTGCAGCACAAACATCTGAGAAGGTGGGAAAGGGTTAAGGCACAGCTGTGATGGTTTGCACGACAGGCCCCTTGGAGCACATGGCTGAGTGAAATATGGCTGTCTCGGCACTGGGACAGGAGGAGACGTGTTCCCACAAGCTGCGCTGCACGTTATGCAATGCAGAAACCACGAGGACAAGCGCTTGCTCGCTCACTTACTGGGAGAAGGCCTACTCCCTGCATCAAGATCCCAGGCCGGAGAGTCACTAGAGCTTCATCTCAACACAACGCGTGCATCAGCCAAACAGCTGCATGGAAATATCTCTAAGAAAATGGGTACGGAAGAAGCCCATTTCAAAAACTTCCATGTCCCGCCTTGTGCTGTAGTACCCTTGAGCAAGAATCAAGACTTTTTTATTGTCGTACTGCCTTATACAACAGGTGTATGGGGGAGAACGAACTGAAGGTATGTACTATAAAATTGCTCCAGCAGAAACTGCCCAACTGTATAAATGGGTTAGTCACTGTAAGCAGCTTAACATTGTATGTTGGATGAAAGTGTCACCTTGATAAGTAAATGTGAACGTGAAGAGGAACTTGTCTTAGAGCCTAAGGTTCTGCAATTTAGGAAAACCAATAACCTGGAAAACTTACAGACCAAATTCCTCCTGTGATGGTGGATCTGTGTTGCACAACCACTTTTAACATTCCTCTGAATGAACCAATTCGGTCAATGGTCAGATAAACTGCAGTGTCCTCAGCTTATCTAGGAATGCACTGTGGAGTGCCAGCGAGACAACACAGCGGGATGCGGAAGAGACATCAGCAACAGCAATGCTCGTTGGAGCCTTGGATTAAATATGAATGATGGTGTTTTAAATGCAGGGATGCTAATAAAATACTACCCGAGGGTCTTTGGATCTTGAGGGGAAAAGTGGGTGATTTAGTAAGACAGGAAGTGCAAAGCTTAGATATGAAGGGAGAAAACGCATGTTTCAGACGCAAAGGAAGACAATTCGGGAGATACGAACAGCACGATGATGGCGAACAGGAGGGAAAGCTTCGCGGCTTCACCAAGTATCGAAGAAGTTATTTGGCAAGAACCTTTTGTCTGTTTCAAAAAAAAAAAAAAAAAAAAAAATAGGCAATACAAAGAATTTGATCCTGCCCAGTGCTAGGCATAAACGCCTCACGGCGTTCTTGTTACCTCGATCTTGTCGGTCTTGGCGTCGCCCCAGTACAGTTTCCCTGCCATGTGGTCGATGGCCAGGCCGTTGGGCCATCCCAGCGAGGAGTTCAGCATGACAATGCGATCGCTGCCATCCAAGTTGGCGCGTTCAATCTTGGGCTTCTCTCCCCAGTCGGTCCAGTACATGTAGCTGGGGGGAGCATGGCATCCAGAGCATAGTTCAATTGTCTCTTTCAATACACAGGACAACCATGTAGCTTAATGGAATCCTGTTCTTAACTATTAAAACTGCACTTTAATCCAAGCCTTTATGAAAGGGTATAAAACGGTATCAACACTGAACCCTTGTGTTGTATTTCTTGCTCTTACAACAACCTACCCAGCAATAGGATCCAACACGATGGCCCGAGGCTCATCCAGACCCTCCGAGACCAGGATTCGACGAGAGGTGCCGTTAAGGCGCGTGACTTCGATGCGGTCAGTCCCAGTGTCGGTCCAGTACAGGTTCCGGGCAACCCAGTCAACAGCGATGCCATCTGGGTGGTTAATCTCTGTGGTGACAAGTGTCTGGGCCTCGCTGCCATCGATGCGGGAGCGCCGGATGGCCTTCACTTCATCGTCTGTCCAATAAACGTGGCCCTCCACGGGGTCGTAATCGATGGCAATGGCGTGTCGGATGTCATCTACCTGTAGCACGATGTCAGTGAAATCGGGCAGGTCTAGGGAAATGCGGCGCAGGTCCGTCCGCCGGGCCAACAGCAAAACCTCTTCAGCTCCTGGGTTTAAGCACACAAATTCAGTAACAATTATTTATTTACCAGATGCCTTTGCCCAAGGTGACATAATGATATGGTTGTACAATAAGCTACTTACAGTGATTTTTCCATTTATGTACCAGGATCATTTTTACTACATGAATTGATGGTACGCACCTATCAAGTGTACTAGAGTATAAGAAAGGGTCCAATCTGGGGTCCTTCATACAGATGCTAAATATCAACACTTGAAATCAACAAAATGTGAAAATGCATTATTCAGCAGTCCACAATGTTGTTTTCGATTGCTAAGACAGTACGCAGCACAAAGCAATCGTAAGAGCTCAAGATGACACACCAGGCTACATTCCACATGTCAGACCCCCACACGTTGCCCATTATCAGCTTTGTCATCAGCTGTGCGTCGGGGCACAACTTTTATATTGCGTCCTGCCCGACAGATTCCTTTAAACAGAGGCCACAGGTCCAATTTCCATGTTCCAGTTTCCTCGCCCTACTCAGAAGAAGGTAATTAAGCTCAGCTTTTCCTCTCGTCCCGATTCAATCCCATTTTAGCTATTTACGCTTCGGTGATTAAGGTGGCAGCCGCTACCGAGCCCAATCAAAAGTGACAGAGGAGAAAACGGTCTGCCTCTGCGCCTCTGAGGGCGACGTGCCTTTTGTTTCCTAATCTTCAGCTTGGCCCACTTCACATCTGACGGGTGACAAGATGTCGCCCCCTCAACCCCCAAACCACAACAAATGCCTTCAATTTACCCACCCAAGCTAAACAAATGAGGAGAGAGGACGCTCGCCTTGGCCGTTGTAATCCCCCCATGTACACAGTCTCCCTCCATCTCTCTATCTGCTAATCGTGGCGGGGGGGTGCAACAATAGGGCATTGTCTTACTTTGAGTTTAGTTGTCAACACAACGGGAAGCCTGCTTAAGCCTATAGTCGTTCTGAATATATCCATTTAGTCTGTGGCCTCACTCTCTACTGCACTTATGAGCGGTAAGCATCTCCACGTCGCTCCCGTGGCTGAGGAATGAAGGTCAGAAGAATGGCGTCCTTTGTCCTCTGTCCTGGGAAACACGCCTGTAAGAGTTATAAATTGGAATGGAGTTCCACGGCGTACTCGAAGAGGGCGGCCTTTTAAAAAAAAAAAAAAAAAAATTAACGACCAATCCTTTGGAGAATGGACAGGATGGGACAACCAGGACAATGGGGGACTCTGCATGTCTGCACAGCCCAAGGAACCAGGAAATGTCTTTGGATGGGGAAACCAACCTGAGTTCGAGATCATGACCGTGCTCTCGTTCATCAACTCGAAGCCTGCAGATAGGGGTGCACGCACACACACTCACACACCCACACGCACAAACCCAAGACACTGAATAACCAACCTCTCAAACTGTGTTGATGGACTCAACAAAAGACACAGGCCATAAATCCTAGGGTGGGACAGGACAGCATTTAAATCAGCCCCATTGCTACCTTTTTGCACACAAATGATGGCAGCGGGGGTCCTGACCCCATACATCATGCACCCATCACCAGCCTGCTTAAGAAAACACCCGAGGAGCCAGAAATGTAAACAGGCACCAGAGTGAGTTGAACAAGCAACTCGACTGAACAGGCTTTGCCCCCGTGTGGGATCTGACCATTGCTGCTAAACAAACAAACCGAGCGTGGCGGAGGTAGCAGCAGCTGATGGAAAAATATGGAAACCTTGAGGGACCAGCCCAAATGCAGGCAGCAAGAGGGCTTTCTGTGCACATGTCCTAGAGACCCTGTTTTGCTGTGTTTCTCCTGGAAAATTACCTTATAATTAATTAACTTTGACTGAGCTGTTAACTGAATGAATAGAGCAGATCAATCCATATCAAAATAAAATTACTATCTGACTTACTATATTCTGTACATGCCCAGTAAAATAAATAGACAAATAAAACAACTTTCTGCTGAAATTTTCGAACAAGGTGATTGACAGTGTGAGCCTTGTACACTTAGCTGTTTCCAATATTTTACCAATTTATACAGCTGGGTAACTTCACTGTTTAATGTGATTTAAATAGTGCCCATTATTCAGTTAACATCTCGATAAAGGCAGTTAATAACAAAGCAGAACGTAAACCAGCATAAGCAAGGGCCAGGACTCGGAACCAGGAGCCTAACCTGAATTACCCAGGCCAACGTATCCTGAGGTTTAGTATGTTCCACTGCCTCACACAGACAGACAAGCTTAGGCAAGATTTATCCCCAGCTTGGTGTTGAACCTGCCCCCCCTACAATAAACACAGACACTACATTATTTCAGCTCAAATCTTAAACGACTCGTGCTGGAAACTTGGACTCAGCTAACTTTTGCCACAACAAGGCAGCACAGGGAGGGGGGATTTTATTTTGGCTGGCAAACTACAATATCCTAACTGTGCACCTGAATGGACAAAGTATGGCACTAACAAGGGAAATGCTCTCTGCACACCTCCCCACCCCTACCCATAAAAAAATGCCACGCAAACTGCACGAAGGAACCGATGCAGGGATGTTCACATAAAGCAGGCTTCCGCTTGTAATTGGATTTGCAGATAAAACAAACACTGACCGCAGCTACAAATAAACAAGACGCTCACAAGCATTTCTGAGGATCTGGAGGAGGAGAACAACATGGGTATATGGGGGGGGGGGGGGGGGGACGGGGGGGTCGCCTTTTGCC
>UFQX01000148.1:896359-908289 GCA_900497675.1 Arapaima gigas
GGGGGGGGGGGGGGGGGGGGGGGGGGGGGGGGGGGGGGGGGGGGGGGGGGGAGACTGGGGAGTCGCCTTTTGCCAGGGATAAGCCCTCCGTCACGGGCGTTTGGTTACGACTCCCAGACTTCATCCGGTCAGGAAACAAGACTTCAGCTCTGTGCAGAACTGCTCAGCAAGAGTTCAAAAACATCACAACTTCATCGTGTTCTTTATTAGCGCTGATGTCGTAACGTAATTAGCACAAAGACATCAAAACTTTTCCCCTCGATGGCTATTTTAAGAACTTGAGCAATATTCTGTGGAGCACTTACAGTTGGCGTTCCTGTTCACATTATGTTTAGCGAGTTGCGTTTCCTGTCTGTCAGTACAGCTGTTCAGCTGTTAGCTCGGAGAAAGTCAGACCCACCACGGGAATGCTGCTAAGCCCCCCCAGACAGAGCTGTCCCTGAGCACAAACCGCAGCTAACCCCTGTCTGGACCAGCAAGGCGTGGAGCTCCCTGTCTGAGGAGCACATCTCAGGCCACCCCAGAGCATCCCACACATTTCTTGTTGTTACTGTTAGAGGTGCCCAGAGGTCTCCAGACTTCCTGCTAGTAATTTGAAAAATGCGTAATCACTGTCAGACCCACTTGGGAAAGAGAACAGGTCCCAGAGGGAGACCCTAAGGCACCCCCACGGTAAGCCTTACCTGGACGACAGGCCTTCCCATCCTCCTGGAGTCGGACTCCGGTGGGACAGGCGCAGCTGTAAAAGGGCTCCACAGGTGACAGGAGACACAGGTGGGAACAGCCACCGTTGCCCTCAGCACAGGGTGTGTGAACTGTGGGGGTGATGACACAAACAGGGTTACCCCTCCAACCGGGTGGGTGGTCTCCTAACAACCGCAGCCGCTCTCACAACACTAATAATATACATTTAAACACCACCGTGAGATCAAATTCCAAATTTAAAATGGAAACTCGACGTGGGGAAGAAATGGGACCACTGCCACATATTTGGTACTGGCTCCGTTGCGTAGGTTCTAGGAAGAAATTAAAATATAAATTATTTTAAGACCACACCAAATCCTGACGCTGTCTGAAGGAGCTGAGGAAAGCCACAGGTGTTTGATTGTTTTCACTGAGCAAACGCTTTTCTGGAATGGCGACGCGCGCTCTTGTATCATAAGTGTTGCATGGTTTCAACCCAGCAAAAAGGCGGTGCTTTTTTGAGGGTATCCTGCCTGTGCTTGGGGTCTCACATGGCATCCTGGGAGGATTCTGTCTGTCTGAGCCGACGCAATAAGAGATTTAAGGAAAACAAAACATTAATATGATTATTATTATTAATAATAATAATAATAATAATAATAATAATAATAATAATAATAATAAAATGATGATTTGGAGGATTTAACCCCTTCCCAGGCTGGAGGGGTTTAGGAGAGGATGTCCACAGGTACCGGAGTTTCCTGTTGTTTCAACTAGTTCACACTCTTCCAGCCCCAGCTGTGCACTCTGTAGTCCTGGGTGAAAGGATGGGGAGTGGTCCTTTCGACCATGACCTCATGACCTCAGGAGGTATGTTCTGCTTTCCTTCTCAACCCTTCCGACAGCAGGACGTGGACCCCTCCCAGGGCACAGTGCAAACACTGGGACGATTGACCGCCCCAACTTTTTCCCACTTATGGATGGGAAAGATCTTTGCAAAATTTCTCTCGACCATCCAAAAACTGCAGCCCTGCACAAATCCGAATTGGTCAGAAAAAGAAAACACCAGAACGACTGTTTATATAAAAAATGTATGTAAAAAGTTAGTTTGTAAGGGCTCCTGATGAAGGCGTACTGCATGCCAAAACATCAGTATCTAAATAACCACTCGGCTATAAACTCCAATACTGTGGTTTGTGTCTAAAAATTCTCCACAGGGAGTGGATAGAGAACACCGTTCCAAAAATAATCCTAAAGACCAACGCTCTTTGCACTTCTGTCCATTTCTAGAACATTACATCGTAGTTATTCACCGGGTGACACGTACATTCTGCTGTTCAGAACGTGCTCAAAAGAAAGGGGTAAGGGCCATGAGAAACCATGGGTCTGGAAACAAACTGAGGGAAACCGAGACAAGAAACAATTTTGTGTTGTTAAACAGGGTAAAAGTCAATTTTAAAGCAAGCGGAAGATGGGATTTTTAATGCTTATGTATGTAGTTGTGTCACAAAGTCACGTCAAATAGGGAACCACAAATCCAGAAATGGGACCCCCATGGACAGCAGTTGCTTGAGTGTCCCCTTCATAAACCATCAAATTGTCACCAAGAAGGAACAACTTCTCAAACTTATTAAGAGCTCATTTGCAAAAGTGGTCTTTGTATTACTGAGGTGCATTGAGAAATACACACGCGCACACACGTAAAACACAAACCAAATGGAGCAACACATAAACCGATACCCATACAAACTGGCTCGAGGAAAAAGTACACAGGCATTTAGAAAAAAAACAAACAGACTTATCACGCTTGATGTGCGCTCTATTGCATGGCTTTTAAGTGTGAACGCTGTACGCTGAATGGTGGAACGGGGGCTCCTCGGCCTGCTGATCCCACAAACAAACAGCATAGACCCAGGCCAGTGAATGGTGGCCCACATGCTGGGAATGGTCAAAACTGATGGGTGGATGAAGCGACAAAGTAAGTGCAAGACGAAGGAGGAATCACTCAAATAAGCAGATATTCATGTTTATACTCTGGCTGAAGACAGACTAAATGCTTCTCCATTCTGATTTCATGGCTGTGATGCAGCAAAAACATCCCAGTTTCCTTATTTCTCACATCTTCTGAGGATTTGTTATCCTTTCTGTATACATAATTGTCCAAATTTTGTCTGCACCTGCTGGAACCGATTTGTTATGCTTTACATACAGGTCATTGGGTCGAGATGTCTTTCATTTTTCTTCTCACCCAAATAGTTTCTGCACAAGTTTGAAGTGTGTTTCTGGTTTTTATTGTGCTGAAGAACGATGGTTTGCCCAGAGAGCCGTAACGTGGATCGAACAGTGTGCCTCTAGAATAGGCTGTGATAACCATGCTGGCAGAGACAGCCACAGGTCTGGTAAAGATCACCGACTCTGTCACCAACAAAGCAACACCAGACTGTCCTACTCACACAAAAATGCCAGACCTTAGGAGCCACACAGGCACAAGTCATGTACCATCTCTCAAATTCATTGTTGATTTAACGCAAATATTTCTAGGTTCTGACTCATCTAAGCAAAAGACTGACTTCCACTCCTTACAAGTCCGGTTTCTTTGTTTTCTTTGCTTTTTGGATTCTGGTTTTAATGAGATGTACCCAAACTTCTGACTGTTGCTGTGTATCTATGTATTTAAACACACATTAGGAGGCTCATAAGTAACTTTTTTACTTTATATAGAAACCCTACAGGGTAAACTACGATAAACAAGTGTTGTATCTCCTCTGGACAGTAAGTGCTGAAGTGCCATATCTGGATGATGATGTGATTCTATATGATCAACGTACACAGAAAAAGCTCCAGCTGTAATTTTTGCTACTCTCAAACACATGCAGGTGCCCCATTTAACACGTCACCCTGACACACAGGTACGAGCAGGAGGCCTAACACTCACTTTCAGGCTGCCTCTCCTGGCCCAGCACTTGGATGTCCATTGGGGAGTAGATACCACCAAGGATCTCCCTCCTTTTGTCACCTGTGTGCTTGTTGCAGGCGTGGATGGAGCGCGTCTGCCAGTCGGTCCAGTACAGTGTGTTGCTCGACAGGGTGAGGGCAAATGGGTGGGTCAGACTGCCTTCCACCACCGCCTCCCTGCAAAAAAACACACACACACACACACACAGACCAATCAGTACAAACAGCTCTTTACTTCTTCTAACCAAGAATTAAAGTGTTTCTGACACAGAAAATTTCAGTATATTTAATTTGAACAAATCAGTTTTTCAGAAATTAGTGGCTGTACAAATGTGCTCTATGAAGTGTAAAACTGATTTTACTTTAAAAGCACAGAGAAAAGTGCATAATGTTGACTTATATAAAACCAATTAGACTGTTTGAGGGGGGAGGCGTTTGCAGGACTGCACACTGTGTAAATGGTACACATGGCCCCATTAACCAGCAAAGCGACCGGCACAGTGTCATCCATCAAAGTCAATTCCGCCCACCACACCAGGTCACAGATTAAATAAATGGATTGAGATCACGATCGGACGTGCTGATCTGAGCACCCGGCTCATCTGTCGCCAGGTCAGAGGGAGCATGACTGCAGCGGCACCACTGTTTCCTGCATTTGTACAGTATGGTCCATGGGGGATGGGAGGGTGAAATAATCACATCCACGGTTGCAGTCACTTTGGCATTTGGTACTCCATGGCTGGATCCATGAAAAACAAACCTAAAAGCTGCACGGGGAGCTGGCGTCGGCCTGCCAGAAGGATTCATTATCTGTCAACAATGAGCCTTTCACGTAACAGTCTGCTCATGGTTTTTGGTTCAGGGAAAGATAGGCTAAACAAGGTATATTCTCTGTGTGTAACCTCAAACGGCCTTCTCTAGATGCAATCTGTAGCGAAAAAAGCAGGGGAAGGTAGGAGATAAGCGACCCTACTTCTCCAACGCTGCAGCTGGACAGCCCTAGACTTACTGTACCCCCATCCCACCCAGACCTGGGTCCCAGAAGAGGCAGGGTTACATGGAAAACGTTCAAAGTGTCGAAGTTAGATTAACGTCTGGGAGATCGGTCTGGGCTACATTTGCAGCCCAAGTGTTTAGTTTGGGATTATCCCAAAGCACATGGCCACAATACGAGGTGCAACCGATCGAGAGGCTGTCAGACAAACAGGGAGATCATGAAAAAAGAATGGAGTGTAGGAAGGGAGGGACATGAGGTTGAAGGAGCTGGAATCACCTTGATGACCCATCCAGGTTGGCCCGGTGGATAAAGCTGAGCTTGGCATCAGCCCAGTAGAGCTTCTGTTCTTCCAGGTCGATGGTGAGGCCATTGGGCCAGTAGATGTCCGTGTCCACAATGACATTCCGGGTGCTCCCATCCATCCCAGCTCTCTCGATGCGGGGCTCCTCCCCCCAGTCTGTCCAGTACATGTACCTAAAGTGGTAGGGAGAGTCTCAGTCAACTGTCAGATGGCCACGTTCGCACCATCATGTAACAACAAAGAACTCTGAACTCCAACATGGGAGATATGATGAAACACGCAAAGCTATAAATTCTGTGTGTATGCGGTGAAGGCAGGATCTTCAGCATGGAAGTACAAAGATCGTGCAGAAACATAAAATCCTGCAGTCAGTGACTAAACACAAGATCCAACAACTACTTCAAAAGAAGATGAGGTGTAATGTATGTTCTTACCTCCCACGCACTGCATGTGCAAACACACACAGTGACAAAACTCTGTCGCTATAGTGAAGGAGTCCGTGGGCCCAGACGACGAGGTGAGAACAGGCCAGCATGTAAACTAGACTAAACACACAGTCCCCTTTCACAAAGCCAGGGATCTGTAAACTCCAGGCTTATCATACGGCTGTTTTTGAGGGCCTGCCCTTCCCTCAAACACCCACTTCCAAGCAGAATCCAAACCTCCCCCAGGAGAATAATAACCAGCGACGGGGCTTGATAGGGATCTGTACAGTTGGCACATCTCCAATTTCCTTGGAGTGCTTCTATACAAGGAGCACCATCAGTCGCTTCTCTGTGCGGGGAACTGAACGTAGGCTAAATTAGGCATGATAAATCCTATTCATTGATAACTTTGGAGGTGAGATGGTGTGTGGATGGTGGGAAGGAGCGGACAAGGGAACGGAACGGCATAACAGGACTGGGCGTGCAGGGGAATAGTATTAGCAACACCTGAGGTGAACAGGAGAAGGAGAGCTGGGATTCAGAGTCATGTTGGTGTCGATGATGTGAACGCACAGCTTGGGTGACAACAGTGACCCATTCTAGTTTGCCCCCACACGTCGGCACCTGAGCGCCAGTTTGGGGACTCGCTGTTGGCCGAGACTGGGAGCCGTGTCACTTCTCCTTCCAGCTGCCACGCGCCTTGTTCAGCCACAGATTTGTCTCAATTAAGAGCCCCTCGCCAGGCCCGCTTTAATTTGCACCGCTTGGAACGCAGACGCTGGCCACAGATGAAGAATGATGGCTTCGCTGTCTAGGAACAAAACTGATAACAGTCAAACGAGGCCAAAAGCAAAGACAGGCGGATGTCGGCTCTGATACTAAGATACACGTTCAGGAAACCGTGCGAAGGCGTTCTCTCCCAGAAACAAGTCAGGATTTCAGACCAGCCAAGTGCTCATCTAATGGCACAACAAAGAGGCTGTTTGCAGCGTTTGCTACTCCTGGGATTGAAACTACCTCCTTGCAAATACAGTGAATAAATAATTGTAAAAGCAACAATAGCAGTTAACTACAGAGCACTAATATAAAACCATGGCTCCAGAGATTGTTTGTTGACTTATTTCCAGGTGGGAGGGGAGCTGAACACACAACATGGCAAATGAATTCATGGATAAATGAACTGCGGCCAAACAAAAGTCAGAACCGCCAAACAAGAGTGTTTGCTCTAAACTGGAACACGACACTGGCGCTGGGACTGGTAACAAACCGTCACGCTTATGCCAACCATTCAAACAGGAGCAGGAGGACGTCTCGTGGGAATGGTTCCTCCAACCTGGTGCCGCATCACCGGGCGAGAAAAGGCGCATGTGGCAGCATAACAAGTAAACAAAGCAGACAGCGGACAGGGCAGGAGGGAATAAAGCACTTAAGAACATGCACTCGTAAAAGAAATGTGTCCTAAACGGGAACCCTGCCTCACTACTCTTGAGACGGGTACTTACTCTGAATTTCTGCAACAAAAACAAACAGTTGTACAAATGGGTACAACTGTGAGTGCCAGCTAAGCTAAAAACATAAAATAATAATACATAACAATTGCAATAATAATATAGCTGCGGCCCAGTGGTTTCTTCAGCAAGCGTCAATGTTCAAAGTGAAATGGAGAACGCATGAGGCAATGGCTGCCAATCAATCCCACACATGGCTGTTTGAAGAACTGGATATGAAAAGAGGACAGACCGCAGTTCCAGACTTCTATACCAGGTAGGATTATGGAAAGCATCAAGGCAAGCACGCCTGTCAGATATCTGGCCATCATCATCTTCTTCTTCCTGGCACTCAACCTCTTGGAACAAGAATACAGGCTTTTGTTTCCCTCTTCTTAACTGAAAAGGGTCAATGTTTTTCTCACATGAGAATTTTTTGCACAATAATAAATCACTATATTATCTCTTATAGGCAGCTGGAAAGAATATGAGAGCAATAAGCTGGATGTAGACAGCGGCGGCAGGCAAACTCTGGGCAGAGGGGAGACCTTTTGTGACTGCAGTGCAGAACAAAATCTCGGAAAGCGGCGAGTCCCACCCCCGCCTTTTGTTATTAGGTGTGAAGTTGCGTTAAATTCCAACTCAGGCAGCTTCCACCGATGCACAGAAAGAGACAATGGAAGCCACAGTGACACACATACGATCGGCTCTACCTTTCCTTTCCACATGCAAAGTTGCAAAGTTTTGCAGTCAAGTTGGATGATATTTTATCCTGAACCTCTGAAAGTAACCGCTCTCCTAACATATCAGGTCATGTGCACAGATGTTAATGTACTCGAAATCCACAGTTTTACTTTGCTGAACAGGATACCCAAAATGCTGGCTGCCAGAGGGTCCTTGTTCAGTGAGAGGTGCGCTGATTTTCGCTATTTTCTTTGGCACTCCTGCGCACAGAAAGACCAGTGCCGTCTCCGGGTTGCAGCTTGCGTGCCACGGTATTGTTCCACCTAAACACGTGCTCTGAGGCAAGAAATACCTTTGGAAAAACGCATCACTGGGGAGAAGATATTAAGGCATTTATACTCAGGGAGCGTGAGGAGGGCCCAGTAACCCTTTCTGTTCCCAGGCTGTAATTTAATCTCCCACCAAGGCAGCAGGCAGAGACAACCCACACAACCCAGTCGCACTGGAGTGGTTGTGTTTCAGTGCTCACTGGAGCAGGCTGCTGCTTTTCACATGGAAAGAGGAACATTCGAGGCTCCAAATTAAACGATAGAAATCGTGGCTAATAACCTTTGCTTCTGAAAAAACGGAAGGTTTCTCCAGGATCTCAAGTTAGCTGCATTAAGCAGGAAGTTGGGGAGCGTGGGAGGAGAGACTGAGTAACGGGTATCATTTGCCCGGCTTTCTGGGAGGCAATCCTGCAGGGGGTGGGGGGGCTAGACAGCAGACATTTTTCCAAGTCACATGGGCGTCTGCTCTGACAGAACAATAAGAATGCTGAACATGTGGGGTAGGAGTGGGCACGGGAGGGGAAGAGCTGAAGGGGGTTGACCCCGAGCATCTGCAAGCACAACAAGAGGAAACGGACACAGCTGAAGGAGACGGCGGACCCCCCCCCCAAACCCACCCGCTGCAGGGATGTGTTTGCTGGATACAAATATACCATGGTAGGTCAATCGGACTAGAGGGGGCAGAGTGAGCTGTGTGCGTGGTGACCCCAGGATGACATGGGAAGGAAAAGGCTAGTGTGGGGGGAGGGGGGAGGTTACTCACCGGTGGGCTGGATTCAATGCAATGGCCCGGGGTTGGTCCAAGTCTTGCCAGAAGAGAACTTTGCGGTAATTGCCATCCAGGTTGGCTACCTCGATGCGATTTGTCTCCGAGTCGGTCCAGTAGAGCTTACGGCCGAGCCAGTCGCAGGCCAGGCCGTCAGGAGAGTCCAAGCCTGATACCACCACTGACTGCCCAGTTCCCAGGGTGGCCTCCTTTACCGCTATTACTGAAATTAATTTTGTCAACACATAAACTAAATTAATATCTTTCACCTTCTTAACATGTATTATTCACGTAACAAGTGACTGATATCTATAAAACATTTGGGTAAAAACAATCCAAGCAACCGCTTAAAGAGTACAGCAAGGGAGTTAGTGTGGGGTTCAATGTTCCATCCCATGAAAAGGGGCAGTGGCTTCACCGTTGCTCGACTGGTTGTAGTGCGTCTGCTTGATGGCCTCCTCACTGACATCGGTCCAGAAGATGAGCCCCTCAGAGAAAAGGAAGTCGACTGCAGCCGCATCCTCCAAGCCACTGACAACAATGGCTGACTCTGCACGGCCCCCTTCCGCATCGATGAGCCGCACATCCCGCCGATTTGCGAACAGCAGGAGTGGTGAGCCTGCAATGCAGGAAGAGCAAGGACATCAGGGAAAGGAAAGAGCCTGTTGCTGGGTCACTTGTCTCAGGTGAATTCACTTGGGCCAGGGTAAGAAATACACCACCCGGCCTGTGTCAATCAAAGGTGGTTTCACATGTTCTACCCTATGGTAACCACAAACCATTATGGACCCGGTGGCTTTTAAAATCTCATTTAACAAGAGTGGGGGCATGGCATCCTTGGACTGCCGTCACAACACGCTAACATGGCGCTAACAGGTGGTCAGTGAGTGTGCTGCAAGAAATGAATGCAATAGGGGTATTTCCTCATAAACATCCTGCTTACAAGGTTTGCTAGCGCATCAGCATGTGCCACATTTCTCCATCATACACCCATGTATGCCGCACTGGGACCTCGTTCCCATGACAAAATTAGTAAACTAACTTTTGTAACTGACTTTGGCCACCCTTTTCCCAGAAGCTGTCAGGCTGCTGAACTCTGGACTGTACAGGAATTTGACAAGCACCACCACCGACCCACCTGCTGCACGTACTTACCGTAAATACCTCTAATTTATCTGTGTACTTATTTATCATCTTTTTTCTTATCTATTTATTTACCCATCCTACCAACTGTCCAAATTTTTCTGTCTTTCAAACAGAACACAGGAACCTTGAACCTTGAACCTTGCCGGCTCAAAATTCATTTACACTGTTTAAACTATCATCATACAAATTTAAGTTTTGGAAAAGATAAATTTTGAGAATGAAGTATTAGACCAAACACTTGGCTATGCCATCAGTTACATGCTCATGGATATAAGCACCCCCTACTACTTCTGCCCTGAACCCTGTTTTTGCAAACCCACCCCCACTCTGCATCCACCTCATTTCTGTTCACGGACTCCCAACAGGGGGGCTCAATAACCGTGCTTGGCCCAAGGGATGAGCCCTCAAATGCACTCCAAACCCCAAAGAACAGTACACCAAGCATCCTTTCAAATGCACGGATCAGTCTAATACTTCCAACTCCTGAAATTTGTACCCACACCAAATTATGCAACACAAAGACACACAAAGGGTAGGACAGCCTCATAAGGGTGCTGCCAGATAGGCTAAGCTAACTGTTGCAGCACACATTTAATCCAGTAAGTCCTCGACCCTTTGAAGCACAGCTAGAACTTTAAAGTACAACTTTGAAAAATTCAACTCGCTATCTCCTTACAATCACAGCAAATCATACTGACGGCAAATAAAGATGTCCGAAGAGGGGTGTCCCACGCACCGTCAACTATCAACTTTATCATTGAACAACATACTCCTTTGAAAAAAAAAATTCATAGTCAAAAAAAGAATAAATCTGTACACGTCCAAAGCATTTCCCACTGTAGATTTGTCTGAAGAGGTACAAGCGGGACTGCACTCTTCCTGAACAATAGTCGGGGAAACACAGGAATGGACCGCCTGCTTGAAGAAACAAAAAATATAAATAAATAATGGAAGAGTACGATTGTGTAGTGGTTAGCAGGGATCCAGGCTCAAATCCCACCTCCTGCTGTAGTACCCTTGTGCAAAGTATGCACCCTAAATTGCTTTAGTAAAAATGACCCTGCTGCAGAAGATAAATGGGTAAATCACTCTAAGTAATTTTACGTTACAGGTTGCATTAGTGAAAGGCATCACCCAAATGAATAAACGTGAGTGTAAATAAACAGTGTGACCAAGCATCGTGTTCTGGGGTCTTGTTTCGTTCAGAATTAGCCTGGGTGCCACTCATCACATGCTGCTGACAGAAGCCATTGGGGGGAGCAGCTAGTAGGAGCCGAAGAGGCTGGACCCCAGGGCTCTAGGGGAGAACGGGCATGCTCTCTGGCTGGCGACAGCCAACTGTAAAACAATACCAAGGAGGGGGAGAGCAGGCGCCAATCGCAACCCACAAAGATTTTCACACTACGGCCCCTAGTGGGCGTGCATGGCCTCAAAGGGGATTAAAGGCAGCAGCCATCTTCAACAGCTGGTGTTTTTTTAAAGAAGAGTGTCGGTCATTTCGAGCCGTTGAGCCTGCGGCTGGTTCTGAAAGAGTTGAACCTGCTCACAAGCCATCGTGTACCAATAAGATCAGCCACACGCAAGGCATTTCTTGGACCAGTTGGGGAGTCCTGGTCTTCTTATGCTAGTGTACTTCTCTTAGGAAAAAGTGGTCTTCCCACCAGTCTGAACCAAGCCCTTGTGGGCAGTTTCCTGGAGACCTCCAACAAATACCCCTAAAGCCATTTCTGACATCACACTCCTGGTCTCGACCACCCACCACCCGGGGTCAAGAGCAATTGCCCCTCACAGATGAAAACCCAGCCAACCTCAACTGCAGACCATCTTCTATGACCTTTTAAAAACACTGTCCATGGCTGGCTATTCCAGGCTAGGAAGTGGGGAGCACCAAGGTCTGCCTCCCTCTGTTCACCACCAGGACTGTGGGGGAGGCGGACAGGGTCAGCAGAGACAGGAAGCATTTAGAAAGGCAGACCTTGCAGCTGAGCATGGTCAGAGGCTGGATGTTTAATAAAACTCAACCTGTGGAAAGTGTTCTTGTTTTGTTTCGGTTTGGTTTTGAATCGCCAATCCCCCCCTTTCCTTTCCTTCTGTTTCTTATCAGTCCGATTTTCTCAGGAGTGTGTGGGTTTCGGGGGGGGGGGGGGGGGGGGAAA
>UFQX01000148.1:908334-930856 GCA_900497675.1 Arapaima gigas
GGGGGGGGGGGGGGGGGGGTGAGAAAGAAAAGGTGAGGCAGAGGAAGACACCTCAGACACAACAGCCGCTCCATCCCGACATCCGGCAAGTCCGCTTCCTCCTTTCCCATCAGCATAAAAAAACAACTTAACAAATTAAGGAAAAAAGTTTATATATAAAAAGCCACCATTAAAGGTGAGTATTTTATTCTCTATTGACCAAAGGGTTGAATCTAAAATAAACTTCCCTCCACAAAACGCAAAATTACTGGGAAAGGTCAGCAGAAAGGGAACTTGGAATTTTTTTTTGTCTGTCATTGAGCATAGCTGTTTACAGCCAAATGTTTCAACATTCTGGAAAGTAACAAAAAAGTCAGAAATGCGTTCAAATTTACAAGTGAAAATGAATTACCATACCCTGTTTTACATGCGCAAAATAATCAAATGTTGAGGAAACCAAATGTTACTACCACTGTTCTCTTGCATGGCATAATAGCACATTTTAAAAAGTCTGCACTTTTTACAGAATAACACGAAAAATCACTACAGGCATTTTGCGGGGAGTTGCTGTATATTTTCTTTGTAATTCTTTATGGTGGCATTACGTTTATTATATAACATTACGGTGCCCAGGTTTCGCAGAGCCCCATGAAAGAGCCTGGAGGAAACTCAAATGCACACCTTGCTTGGTAGACAAAGGGAAGAAAAGGGGAAGCCTCGGCCATTTTGAACTGGGAAATAAAAAAGCAAACAGGCCTTTATGCGAAAGAGTGATGAGCTTTGTGCGTTCAGCTCCGGCCCTTTCACTGCCCGCCTATTCACATGCCAATGCGGAGCCAATCAAGAACTTTAATTCCCACATTAACATAATGTGCAGAAGGGTGACTTCTCCTCACACATTTCTGAGTGGAATCCTGCTGGACTCGAGCGGACCATCACTGCTCAATCCGTAAACACCACCTCTGCAAGCATTTAAAAATAGACAATTATTTATTTTCGTAAACTATTCGTCTTAGTTGATCTTATCCGACACCAAACGTGTACAATGTGAGGTTTATGCACTAAGCTACTTGCAGTGATTTACCCCTTTATATACTTGGATGATTTTTACTGAAACAATTCAAGGTAACTACTTAGATCAAAGGCACGGCAGTAGGAGTGGGGATTCAGATTTTGACCTTCAGCTGCTCTAACCACCATGCTGTCATTTTAATGGGTCACTTCTGAAATGAATGATTATTCATATGAGGTAAGTCCACAAAAGGTCCCCAGATACCTTTCCTCATGCAGTTTTCATGATCGGGCGAAAAACGGGGCGCAAACAGAACACAGGCTCCACGTCTGCCCCCCCTCCACAGCCATGCTCCCATCCCACAGCATTACCCACAACTCTCCCTGCTCAGGCCTACATACCCTCACAGCTCCTCCAACTACTTGTTCAACAATTCAGGAAATGTCAACTGCACCGTGTGGGATTTACCAGAAGGCAAAGTCAGGCACAGACATTGCAACCCCCCCCCCATCCCGTCCCTGGCCCCCGAACATAAATTACAGCGTCTGTAAGCGCGTCCTCATCTCTGAGCACAAGTCCGACGTGTCTAAACCCGAGAGCTAATTAAGAGCACTTGGCACGGCTTTACATAAACCCTCGTAGCTGAAGGTTGCTTCATGCAGTATAGTGAAGGGAAAAGGCAAAAAAAGTGGCAAAGCCCTAAAGGCCCCATAACGGATAACTTCTTCCCCTCAGGTGAGGCAAGAAGGTGAAGTAACCAGCGTGTTCTACACACCTTCTCATTCAGATCTGCCTAAAACTCATCTCACTCACCAAACATGTCAGACCCTCTGGAACAAGCGAGAAGAGTGTTTGAACACCTCCGCTGATTTGCGATACGTAAGGAAGCCAAATCCCAGACAGAAGACTCAAACCCCCTCAATTGAGGTCTGGATTGTGACGATTTTTGCTTCAACCAATTTACGTTTTCTAAATGGCTTAGGTAATGCATTATTCTATTACCTGTATATGTTTACTGTTGTTCGTGGTCGTCCCACAAAAACACAGCCGCAATTTATTTGCTCGAGCTTTATGAAGACAATCTGGTCAAACACAACGAGGAAGCTGTCAGACAAACGCTCTGGGTGTAGCAGACAACCAGAACACACACCCTGAGCTAAGTGTGAAGCGCTCTTCTAAGAGATGACATTTATATTCCAATAACTTTACCGCTTCTATACAAATAGTCATCTAAAATTCTCTTAATCCAAATAAACTGTGAGTACAGTACTTGTGTTTCAGGGACTGACAAAAACACATTGAAATAAATATCTTTCCAAATCGAGGCCCTAATTGTAACACATGGCTAATTTACAGCAGAAAACCGAGATTTCAAAGTAGCACATTTTCTAGAAAAAGTGCAAAGTAAATTCCTCCAGTTTTGTAGGCTTTCTGTGATATTTCCCTCTGCTTTTTCAAGTTAAGGAGGAATTAATATGCATTAAATGTGGTCTGACACTTTATGTTGACAAGAAACAACTGTAAGTCAGAACACAATGAACCATAATGAAAATAAAAAATACCACATTATCATAGCAGTTCACAGACCCTCTAGAAACGGTCTTTCAAGTCACAGTTATTATATCATATTAATGTTTATAATAAATGACACATCTGCAAAGCCAAGTGTTGTCTGAGTCTTTTGAATAACAGCCAAAACCCTTTAAGAACCCATCCAACAGCCAAAACCCATTATCAGTTCCTGCTCTGATTTTTTTTTCCCAAATAATTCATCATTGTCGTAATAATTTTTAAAAACTGTTTTGACATTTTAACTGCTTTTTCCAAATAAGACATATATGCTCCATGTAAACAGTCTACCTTTATTTGACCATGTACGCCACATTTACATTTCAAAATTAAAGTTAAATTCTGCTCCAGTGGTCAGAAATGAATGTTTATCAGTTTTTTTCTGCACTTTCTCTCCAATTCGCCATAAAGTGGCCGCGACCTGCAGTAGGACATTGAGTTACGACACTATTTCGCCGCGGAACCGGTGACCGCCATGTGATTCCGTTTTGCTGCAGTGCGCAGCCGTGTGTTTGTCCGACCGCGACCCCCGCTGCTGGAAACACCCGCAAAGAATAAATTCATCCTTACATTTACTGCTTTGTAGAAAGCAGCTTCAGAAAAAAACTTTGCGCTGTGCACCCCGACACTGTGCGTGTTAAGGGGGGGTGGGGGGCACCGTGGCACTAAAGAACGGAAGACGAGCGTGAAAATACAAAATAGTTGAATCAGTAGATACACATATAAAGAGATACATACAGTTAATACGCATAATTACACGCACACACACAACATGGGAGATCGCTGTCCTTGGTGTGTGCTGTGTGTGAATGAAAAGTGCACAGTGAGGAGTCACACACAACTTGAGGTGACAACGACTTTTGCTGAACACCGTGAGTGTATTATACTGTGTGTGGTGTGTAAACACTGGAGGTGTGTGTGTGTATAGCGTACACATATTGTGTATTTATCCAGTTGTGTGTACTGTGTACCTACTGTATGTGTGTGTGTGTTTTGTCTGTATACTGTGTGTGGGAGAGACTCACCGCGCACGAGGAGCAGGAGCGCGCCGCAGGTCCACACTGCGGACAGTAGAGTCTCCATGAGTCCAGAGTGTGTCCTTCACTCCGGGTCCATGTCTCCTCGCGCGCGCGCACACACACACACACACAGAGACACACACAAACTGTATCCGACAGGTGGCAACTGACAGAGCGGCCCGTTATCCCTCTGCGTGCGTGTACGTGTGTGTGTGGTCTGTGTGGTCAGTGTGTGGTCAGTGCTGGTCACTCCGCGGAGTTCCTCACTCTTCTCCGTTGTTCACAGTTCACCAGTTCACACACCGCGATCTCCGAGCGTCGAGGAACCGGGGGAGGAGAGAGAGGGAGTGACGTCACCCTCTATGTGCGCGCGCGCGCGCGTGTGCTTGTGCGTGTGCGTGTGTGTGTGTGTGTGTGTGTGTGTGTGTGTGTGCGTGTGCGTGTGTGTGTGTGAGACAGACAGCGAATACACAAGGGTTAAAAGTACATTTTTATTGCACTATTATGATAATTTGATTTGATATGATTATTATTACGCCATAATATATCATTGGATTCATACGTGAAACAGCCACTGGTTGATAAAAAAAGTTGCAGAAGTTAAATTATAAATATTAAGGTGAATAATTACGGCTGTACCAAGAGAGTGCTGCTGTACATATTATTCTGCATAATAATAATTACGATATTTTCTAATAATCGTTCATATATCTATTGTTTTAATATGATTCTGCAAAATAATAATTACGATATTTTCTAATAATTGTTCATATATCTATTGTTTTAAAAGGGGAGGGAGGTTTTAACAAATATACTACATGAAACTTTGGGAGTGCAATTTGATCAAATATCATGACGATAAATGTGTTTTTAGCGCCTTGGTAAGGATAAAATTTTGACTACCTGCACAGGAAATAAACACACTATATTTGTAATATATTTTGATTACAAATAAAGAAGTCTGAGATTTTACCCTCGTTTCCTCTGACAGACGTGGGTCACCCGATGAAGATGTACCCAGGTGTGTGGGAGCAGTAGATGTGTCACATATTTTATTTTTATTACTAGAATGAAATGGTACAGTAATAAGGTAAAAGAAACGACGCACGTTGAATGGTAACCAGACACGTCAGTCAAGCAGGTGCTTCTGAGCAGAAAGTTGAGATGAACTTCGGGGTCAGAGCATCACGCTCTCACCTTGCCTCATCCCCACTGCACCTCCCGTCGCTCCGTCAAACTGAGTTATGGACAAGCGCGCCACCATCAGGAGATGCAGGAAATCTCCTGTAGTTGGCAGAGTGTGGAAAACAGAAGTTCAGTTCTTAAAACTCTCCAAATGGACACATCAAAAAGACATTTACAGGCAGAAAGTCCTTACCTAACACCTGTCCCTTTCATCACCTGTCATGAGGTTGATCTCATTTAGAAATCTGCTCCAAGATGTTATCTCTGGGACTTCCTGTGCATTTGTGTGACATTCCTTGACAGATTGTTTGAAAAGAAATTGAAACAACACACCCAACCACCCCCCAGCAGGCAACATGTCTAAATCCTGCATCATACCCTGGAGCAGCATGGTGGCGCAGCAGGTAGTGCTGGTGCCTTGCAGCTCTCGGGCTGGGTGTTTGGGTGCAGATTGAAAGCCGGCTCTGCCCGAGTGGAGTTTGTAAGTTCTGGTGGATTTTTCCTGGTCCTCCTGTTTCCTGCCCCAATCCAAAGACATGTGTTTCAAGTGAACTGTTGTCTCACAATTGACCTTTGTGTGTGTTACACTGCGCTATTGTTTAGACGTGATGATAATTATAAGTAGTTTAATTAACAAATAAGATGGTTGTATGGTTCTTTTTGAAACGGAGTATCAAAATTGTTTAAAACATTTATTTTATGCATTAAGTTATGTTCTCCTAGAAGAGCTAAAAACTTTAATGCTTCAGAGTAGATTTATTCAATATTTATGATTTTTCTATGTTTTTTCTGAAATATTTTTGCAATCAATAAAATTGAGCTTCAACACTACAGACTTCTCTAAAATGCCCATTTCCAGGAGTAAACAGTCAGCTTGACGATGGGCCAGAGGGAGGTGGGGGGGACAGAGTTTCACTAGCGAATGCTTGGAGTAAAATGCTGAACTGGCAAGAGGAAGATGTGGGGGAGGAGTGCGCTGGAGGAAGATTTAGGAACACACAGGGGTGATGGGGGTGTTCTCCAGGGGTTTTTCTACCACCAACGTCATCTTGCAGATTGCTGACAAGAGCTAATAACTGCAACATGTCTGCAAGTAAAATTTACAACTCAGAGAATTTCTACAAAATTGAAAATGTAAAAATTAACAATAAATCGTAGATGACACACACAATGCCGTACACATTAGTGATGTAAGATTCATGATATTTGGTAACGTGCATTTTTTAGTGTTGTTACTTTTGTCCTGCCCACTGAACTACAACCGGTGTGTCACTCTCCGCAGCGTCCGCTTCTTCAGCAGCACTAAGGGAAATATGGTTTTTTGATATATAATGTCTTATTACTATTTACCTTTACAGTTTCTGATTCCACTTTCTGATTCTCACTCGACTGGTCTCATCTGGTGTCAGTTCAAATTTTTTCTTTTGCCTCATTTACCAAAATAAAATAATCCGAGAGCAGTGAGCAGACACAGAGTGACATCAGATGATTCATTCTGCATTGCATTTCATCGTAGAAAGTAGTGTCCATTTTTAGTGACGAATTGGTGTTGTCCAAGGAGGGATGTGGGATGATCAGCTTGCAGTTTAAGGACCGGGGGGCACATTCTCTTTCCTGCTCTAGTACACTTGATCAAGGTTCTTACTTTGAACTGATACTGTAAAAATTACCCAGCTGTATAACGGGGTAAATCATTTGTAAGTAGCTTAGTGTAACAACAGTGTAAGTCACCTGAGAATTGGGGGTTAAAATATATCAGTGTCAGATGTCCCTCCACTAACCAGAAACCAGGAACCTGAAAGTTATCCAAATATACATGCTTACAGCAGGTTCATGGAGGAAGAACATCTTAATGAGAAAACAATTCCTCTTCTCTAGTGGCCTTTTGGTAATACAAATTCTGAGGTATGTGCAGAGATTATCTTCCAGAGAAAGTGGTCATCTGTTCTGAACCTGAAAGGTCTCCTAGCCACCTTCCTGAACTTGTGAGCCAAGCATAAAAGTCTTAAAAGCCCCCCCCCCGTGTTTGTGGATGATGTGTCCAACAACTATGAACCCCAAGAAATGTGTTGTAAATGAAACTTCTCAGCACGGTAACCTGTGACACATTGCTCCTTGTGCTCGCTTTGATCCATCCAACGCTGAACTTTATTCATCTGAATACAGCATGAAGGCCTCATGGAAACCAGCACGGCACTGTAATGAAGGCCATATGGGAGGGCGTGTGCCCAAACAACAAAGCTACCACAGGCACTGCGGTAGCCAGCCTACCGCTAAAGCTCTCCCTACACTCTTATTACCAGAAACTCATATTGCAGATACTCCATGTGTTGAAGGAGCCAATTTCTGCTGAGCACAGGTCCACCTGGAGCAGATCTGTACTTCTCACGCCAACAGTTACATGTCATTCGACTGGTGCGTTGAATGGAAAAGGGCGACGTGCACAGCTGTGGTTAATGGGTGTTTCTGATATTGGGTATTAGGTGTAAGCTGTGGTAGGGTTGGTGTCCTTATTTGTACAAGATTGGTGACTGTTTATGGTTGTTATGTATAAAGTCAGGTCTAAAGTAACATTAACTGTGATGTATGAATAAGGGAATTGTTTAAATTATTAATTCATTAATTAATGGCCACAGTTTGGAATGTGGTGTGACTGAACGTTACAGGTGATTTTGTTTTTGGTGTAGGCTGGAAGTCATGCTATTTGGGGATTTATTACAGTGAATAAGTGTTTAGTTTGTGATCTAGTGGAAAATGATTTTATGTGAATTAACTGACTGTGGCGCAGTAGTGTCGACATGGGTTTTAATTTGCGCAAATTCTTGCGTATGGTGTATTCTTATGAACAAAGCGTGGCATCTTTGAATGATCGCTTGTCAGAGGATTTATTCGACCTTACTGTTCTAAACATGCCATCTGTTGCTGAGGATTTTACTTGAAAAGTCTTTCGTTTATTGGAGATTAATAAAGGAGTTTTAAAAAACTGTCACAATCACCCAACAGAAAACAGCAAAATGGCTGTGATCAGCAGGAGGTGTGGTGCTTGAAAATGGTCATCTTAGCATGAAAAGACCCATCTCTGTTCTTTTTGAAGGACCTTTGCTGAAGGTGCTAACCCTAGACTGATAAAGTAAAAAATTACCAGGTGTAAAAGCAGGTAAGTCAGTGTAAGTGGCTTAATGTACAAATCACACATTAAAGGCTGCTTCGCACAAAAGCACCAGCTAAACACTGGTAAACAATCGATTGTATTCTAGTCAATAAGACCATGTAAACTGGTTTGGCAATTGTGCTGAAGTAGAACTAAGCGGAGATTTGGAATTCTTGCCATGGTCCAGGTGAAACTGTGCAAGTTATGAAGCTCCTTTGAGTATTTATTAGAAAACAAAGTGATGTTAAAGAACAAAGGTGCAACTAATGAACAAAAAGGCCTCTATTGTAGCTTCCAGTGAAGATGTGATACGATATGAAGAAGGAAGAGCCATTTCCACATCTTGCAGAAAGTACTGCCTTATGACCTAGAAACGATCATATGCATCTCTTCTCCCTAAACGTTGTTTTTAAATAATCCATGGTTTCTTCCACGTGGCTTCCGCATTTCACTGAAGAACTGTCTCCCCGGAACATGCCTTGTAAAGGTGTCTAGCTCTCCTGTCTTACTCATTATTTCCTCCATTGCTGATAGAAATTCCAGACCTGCCAGAGTGAACAGGAGAGGTGCTGCACTGGCATCACGGTGCCAGGGAGTTGTAATTGTGCCACGGCTATTTGGGTTCTGCATCCTCAGTTTCCTCTGTGCTGCAGAGAAGAATGACATGTGAGCATATGACCCTGTTTTGGGCACAAAACGCTTAGTGATACTTTTATATGAAACAAGAAAAACCACAAGGAACACAGCCAGGAGACTGTATTATTTTTATTATTGCAAAACCCATGTAAGTGCGCATTATTAAGACTGCACAGACCCAAGTTGGCACATAACAGACAATTCTGTCTGATTCCATGAGTGAAGCTCCTGCACATGCAGAAAGTGGAGCTCATGGACTGATGGAATGCACTGCATAATGGCCAAGAGACTCTCTTGGCCTGACGTCAACGTGCCTCGGCGAGTGCTCTAACTCCCCAGTCCGCACCAATGAGGAGGAACGTTCCAGAAAGGAAATGAGCCAGCCATAAACGAAGGCAAAGCCATTACCGATCAAATCTTTCCACACAGTCCATGGAGACACCCCGGAACTATTCCAAAAAAAAATAAAATAAAAATAAAAAATAAAGTAACGAGTGTTGTGTTAATGAAGATGATGTGGAAACACTTCGGTACAAAAAAAGGTTTCAGAAAATTAAACAGAACCTTTAAATGCGGATGGCTTAACTGAAGTAATACTGAAGACTGAGCAAATGCTAAACCAAGTCCACAGGGTTTAGCACAACTGGATAAGTAAGCACCATCTGCATAGAAAGGAGCACAAACAGCACACACAGGAATACAGTCTAATGTCTTTAGGTGGGGGTTCCCCCAACGCAAAGTCTCCAAGATCCCAGCGGACCTCAAAAACAACTCCTGTCCTTAGCTGAGGAAAGACCCCCTGGCTGTAAGACCTCTTTGTGTACGTATGGCTGAACATGTACCTCAAAAACCAAGCACTGTCACACAAGGACAACCGCTGGTGCAATTTGTGCAGGTGGAATCACCCTCAATGTTATTTATAAACCCCATTCCCGAAGATCGAAAAAAAAAAAATGAACAGGAGAATGAAATGCTGCAAAGTACAACTCTCCATCATCAAACTCCAGAATCAGAATACATTCCATTTATTAAATAGTCCACTTGGGTGTAGTCTTTTTTCTTGTAACTCTCATAAGCCTGTGTGAGAAAGAGGACCACACTGACCACAAAGAACACAAGGCCAAAGAGAAAGATTGCCAGCAGAGAACTTGTGTCTACCAGTTGTCTGGTCAAGGGATCTGCAGGAATGTCTAGAATGGCTTTTGTTGTTCCTTTTACCCCTTTGCTTGGGCTGGTGCTTGGTACTGAGGTACCTGGACCTGTGGTGATGGACCTGGAGGTAGTTTTGTCACTAACAGTCTTTTGTGTGTTTTGTGATGGCATCTCCTTGGCCTTGGGGGTTGCTGAGATGACAGCTGGTGGTTCCAGGGTGCTACTGGTCATATTGGTTTTGATTGTGGTTGTTGGGGTTTTGGTGGTGGTTGTTGTGGTTGTTGGAGAACTTGTTGATGTTAAAGTGGTGGATGTTGTTGGAGGACTCGTGGTGGTGGATGTCATTGGAGGACTCGTGGTGGTGAATGTCGTTGGAGGACTCGTGGGGGTCATGAGTTTTGGTGTCTTGGCTCCATGCAATGTCGTCATGGATATTTTTACCACCTCTGTCACAGTTGATGATTTGACAGTGGATGATCCCACCTTGTCAGGCTCATTGGAACCAGACAAGCTATTCATGGAGCCAAAAGCTCCGGTAAAAGTCCTGCCATCACTGGTTGTTCCCTGTGTTTGATTTTTGGTTAGGTTAGGCAAGGCTGTAACTTTATCCATGGACTTAGAGATGCTGAATCTCTTAGAAGATGCTGAACCGGCAGGCTGTTGGCCAGAAGGGATAGCAGTGCCTGAAAAGTGAAATAACACCAATTACACTTAGATGACTTCACATGATCCCCTGATGTTGGGGACTGCTTACAACATGAGTACAAAGAGTTTTGATCTGACCCGATCTTCCTACCGATTAACTCGGGCTAACTGGCAGAACCTGACCAGTGCTGTGTAAATGACCGTAAATTATTTTGTGTCATCTACTGAATACCCAGTTACTGTTCTGGTGGCCTGGAGCTAATTTTAATAAACTCAGCTTGGCCCGGGACAGGCTCCTGACTGCCACCATCCATATGGAGCAACATTAATAATATACAAATACATACACACATGAAAAATTCACCCATAACAATCCTGCTGGGGGAAAAAGTCAATCCTGACCACACTCAACAAGATTTCTGCTTGTTATTTTGACCACTGACAAAATTATAATAATATTTACTAATCATTTTTGTCTCTTTTTTCAAGCAAAGCTGAAAGCAAACTGAAAGGAGAAAAATGCAGGTTGAGTTACTGACTTGTGTTTAGCAGCTCCCTTAAAGTGAGGCCTTGGCACTGGGTTGTATTTGGGCATCTCAGAGTGTAGCACTCATTCTTCTCAAAGACAAAACTGTTACATGATGAATTACCTGTACCTGAAGAGCAAACATACAAAACATTTTTAACTCATTTCAGGTATTTGACCAAATTCGGGCAGTGAATATCTGGTGAATATATTTTGAAATGGCCCATTGTGCATCCAAGGGTACCGCAGCCGTAAGCGTTTCTACACCGGGCAGTTTGGTTTATGTTACTATAACAGAGTCTTGTGGCAACAAATGAAATTCAAGTTTTTACAGTTTTCCTGTCAGCTTCCCAATTCAAAACCAGCAATACATGTGTTTTGCAACAGTGCGCAGGGAAAAAATTATGAAGGAGGAACTAAAATGTTGATTTTACACCACGGCTTCTAATATAAAGGATTGAGGAGCCTTCATTTTTCCATGAGACAGAAATCCTGGGCCCACAGGACTGGCTGCACACCACAGGCCACGGAGGTACCCCAACTGTCCCAGTACTGCCCCTTCTTGTATGTCTTGAACTGAAGAAAGTGTAGCATCACCAAACTCAACCCAACCATAGCTCAACTGTACTGGACTGTGTGATTTATGGAAACCAAGCACTTTCTAGAAGAATCTAAGTTTACCATGCTGCAATGCCGGGCTGGTTGCCATCTTCTATGTTGTTGGAGATAAAAGAGATGTCAGGGGAACCCTTCCAGTTCACCTTTGCCCCCCTCCCTATGAAACAACATCAGTTCAGTACAACCAGTATCATTGTTTAAGCCAGGAAAATGGTTCCATGTCCCAAACTGTTCCATAATAAAATCTTACAAAGACAGAAAATGCAAATAGGTAAAAAGTACAATAGAAACACGGAAAGAAAGACTTCTCGCCCACAAAATGGGAAAATTTCACATCGCAAGTATGTTGGTCATGGTCACTACCTCCGTGTTAGCTGTATTTTAGCAATTATCTCCAAGTTCGCTCACGACGTTAACTTTGCAATAACTTACCTAAATATACTGTATTGCAGTTTCACCTGCAACCTAAATGGGGTCCGAACCTGAGTCCTCCTACTGCAAACTGACAGCTCTAATCACCACGACTACACACCTGTCACAGCCCCCCTCCCGACCATCTTCATATTTGAATGTTTAATTGTCCTGATAAAAATGCAAAAGAGAACCAAATGTAGTTTCTCCTGGACCACAGTGCACAGTACAGTAAATGGACAGCATGACGACACAGGACAATACAGACAAAGTGAACAGATGAACAGATAAATAAATAGATGGATGGATAAATAAATAAATAACATACAGATAAATAAATAAATCATGAACATGGTAGGAATAAATGATCAGTGCAGACAGCACTGATGGTACGGTGGGGGGTGTTCAGTGGTGGTGATCAGTCCCTGTGCTTTCTGGAGTTCAGCAGTCTGACAGCTGGCAGGGAAAAGCTGTTCCTGAGATACACGAAATGACAACTCGGGTTTTCACGCCACAAAGTTAAAATGACACTGAAGACACATCTACATGCTGCTTCTCACTCCTGGGTGAAACACAGGATCATGCAACATGTTAAAGTAACGCACCTGCAGTACAGCAAGCTAGAAACCATGTCATGAAAGAACCTGTAATACAAGAACCGCTGTTGCCATAGCAAAGAAGCCTGACTTCGCCCATCAAACACGACCGCTCACATCAAAAGTGAACACCAGACGGCCTTTGATGCTCACGTGAGGCGTCCCAAGGTCTTGGCTGCGGGTTTCAGGCAGGTGGGTTTTGCGGCAGAGGGGCCGGGGGGGGATAGGTGTGTCTCATTCCTTTGATCCCAATATTCACGTGCAACTGAGGAACGGTACACCCCCAAACCCTGGACCCAAAGACGAAGAGGGCCGACACAGGGCAGCAGAGCCAAACCAAAGGCGGACAGCCAGGCACCTGAATGGAAGTCACCTCTACTTGGCAAAACTCACAACGTGCGATCCAGTTCGGGCACCGGTACATTTGCTTACTTTAACTACAGGCAAATAGCATGACCAGGTGTCTACCGTTACCTGCCAGCTGATGCTGAGCAATCTCCGCTACCATTTTGCACACAAGACAACCAGCCATTTGTGGTCCATTTCAGGACTGATTTACTCTTAGTTTCTCATTTCTGAGACGCCCGATCGGGATGCAAAGGTGTTAATTGAAAGGAACACAATGGGGGATTAATGGTTTGGCTACCCCTCCCCCACTGCAGACTGAAGAAACACTGCAGCCTCAGCCTCTTCTATGAAGAGCTTATTGCTGAATACATCAAACACCTCTCTGTCTCGGGGGTCCCTGCACTGTTTGGGTGAGATGTGGAGGATAAAGGGGTGGGTCGATCCAAAGCGTTTCCTATCAAAGTGATGCAGGTCCCTCCTGTTTAAATACGCATTAAAGTAGTACAAGTCAAGACAGAGGCTTAAGTCCCCAGATCAGCACTGGACACCCTGTGGAGAACCACCAAGCATTCATTAAACCTCAAAAATAAAGTGCATTAGGCCCAAACAAGTGCTTCTCTTATTACTATTATTATTATTGCTAATTATTATTTATTGGACACATTTACAATTTACAGTATTAAGTCTGTATACGAAACACCTTAATAATGATTTATATATTTATACAACTAGGTAATTTTTTTACTTTCATGAAGGGTTCTTACAACCAGGTCATTTGCTAAAGGATGACACTTCTTACTACTATTCCATTCACTGCTTAATAATAATAATAATAATAATAATAATAATAATAAATTATTTTTATATAAAAATATTATATAAAAAAATTTGAACTAACAATAAATGAGTTCAAGGACTGAAAGAACATCTCTATGTACATCACCATTTTTAAAAATCTTGAGATTTATGATGCAGGCAAAATAAAAAATTCTGAGAAGATTGCGAAAAGAAAAGATGCCAAAAGGCTAAATCTTGAACGTAATGCATACAAACCCATCTCTTCAGACAAACACAAAACAAACTGTCAAATACAGTTTATATTAGATTTCATGGTCCTGCAATGGAGTGAAATTATTCTTAAAAAAAATAAGCAACATTAGTCCAAATTTAATTGTTCTTAGTTGAACGACTAAATGAGTGCAATCATACCATAAATATGTGTAATTTAACCTCCTCCTCCTCATTAAGAAAACTGCATTACATTAACACTGACTTTTGAAACATCACTCTACCAATTCAAACTTCTTCGTAAAAAAACAGAATCGCACTGAAACTCAGACGTTGGGCTCAGACTGCACGTGATGTTTGGAATGCGACTGCGTTTTTACCACATTGCGGTACTCACACGTGAGGTTGCACTGCGTTTCATTCTGCAGCGCCAGGTGGGAGAGGATGATGGGCGTGTTGTCAGACTGGCTGCAGGTAGACGGCGCCACCAGGAGCCCGAGCAGGGACCACAGCACCAGAAGAGACCACGGGGCCATGGTTAAGTGTGGTTTGAGCAGATGGGGAGGAGTCACAGCAGTGGCAAGGGGGGGTGCCACCATCACAGCAGCACACCTGGGGGGGAGACACTGTTTGTTCACCTCATTTGCATAAAGTTGTCAGTCACCTACCCACCACCACTTGTATGTGTTTCCCTATAAGGGGTCCTGAACCCCAATGTCCACAGTCACACCAATGACAGCTGAACTCATTTTTATACTTGATGTAAGTTGATGTAAGAGCGCCATCTAGTTAGTCATCTAAGCACTACAAGGGAGGAGATTTTGGCTTACAGTGCTCTGTAAAGCCTGACTTTCATCCGACATCCATCTGTCACATTTAGGGCGAAGACGGCTACACAGCCCAATTTCCTGATTCCTGCCCAGCGTTTGGCCCATTTCCCAGCAGTTAAGCTCAACTTCTGCGGTGGGTGATGGACTCCATCCGCTGCAGCCGAACAGTTTCATACTGGTGTCAAGATGAAAAGATCTCAAACGCAATAAATCCATGGGGTTTTAATGATGTGTAGTCAGGTGGGAGAAAAGGTGGCTGCAGTTGCTCCCCCCTGACAGGTACCCCTTAGTCAGCGAATGGACGATCCTGTTTTCTAAATGAGCTCAGCTCCAACCCCTGTATCACTGCTTGCGCTCTTTGGCCCATCTTCAATTTCTAAAAAAAGCAGGAAAGGGAACTCTTATTTTTTTCCCCCCTCCACACTCTTTCAAGGCGGCAGCAAACAAAAGTGAGTGAAATGTGCTGGTGACCCAAAGCCACTTCCTAAACAACAGGAAAGACGTTGGTGTGCGAAGCAGACATTCGTGCCGCGCAGCTGTCAACACGCCAAGGAGGCGCATGCAGAACAAAACCGGCTGAACCTCAATCGTTTCCATACGACACCAAAACCCACAACAGAGCTATTTTTGGATCTTCCCAGCAAATAAGTTGGAGGTTCAGTGTGATGCAAGGCCAGGGAATTGGGGTAATGTCCCAATACTGTACTGTAACTATTACTCTCTAATACCACAGTGACAGGACACACGGCCAACGTAATTGTTTCTGACCCGCCTGGTTTTTCTTTTAATAATTACCATTATGGCAAATGACTTTCCCTATGTGAACAACACTGCCGTTATTTCCAGCCACTTTAATGCTTTTTGTTTCAAAATAACACTTAGAAAAATTCTGCAGATAATCATTTCTCACCACTTTATGTAAGGCTGCATCTTAGCAGCTTTAGGAACTTGTGATCGTTCTTAGCATATTTATAAATACAAATCGCGTACTTTAATCAGATTGGCAGTGATTAGATTTTAAAAAAAAAAAGCTCCATGAAAGTTAGCATGACTTCATATCCCTTGGATGCTGGCTGTGCTGCAGCATGAACAGTCATTATAAAAAGGTCCACCCACTGTGGATTAGAATATCTACTGTGAGGTTCCCTCCCCGTTGCTCTGCTCTACAGGGAGAAGCTCTCAGTTGCCGACACCATATCTGGACAATTGCATGTTTTGTATTATGTCAGAAATGTTATTGTTTTATTCTGTTTAAATGTGTTATGCTTTAACTTTGTGATAAACTTTGGATGGGCTCGAGTCTAATTGGAATTTCTCCCTATAAGGAAATTAGGGAATAAGTTATTTCATTATCCGGCTTTCCAATATTTGGTCTGTTTACAAGAATGAATTAGGACCACATAGCGGGGGGATAAGAATGCAGAATCGCTGCACAGTCTTCGACTTGTGTCCACAGTTAACTGGATAAACAACTGCTAGAAACAAACCAGGATTGCCCAGTAAGAAAAAAATGTTAGGAAAAGACATTCCTGTGTTTTCAACAAGTCCACCAAAAATTACCCATTTTAACAATCTACACACACCAGCACAATGAATTCATAAGCTTTAGTGCACAACTCACAGCTATCAATATAGTAAAACACAGGCCTGTGCTAACAGGGGTGGCCAGTGGCCAGTTGCTGCGCTCCTATCATACTGTTTTTACAGAGAGCCATCAGACGCTCAAAAGAGGAGCATTAAACCACCTTCACGCTGACCATAAGCTTATGAAAAGGATGACAGAGAAGTTACAATGGTCGTTTGCTCGCCCCAACAGTGGTGACACCGGTCACAATGCCACCATTATGGGTGTCCTCGGCCAACACCAGCAGGGCACACAAGCATCATTATAAGCAGTCAGTACACAAAGAGAAAATTTGGAGTGCTTGGCAACGGAGGGAAGCTGGCGCTCGACCACGGCGCACCAGGTCCTGTCGCCCATCGGGGCTCCTCCACTCCTCCTGGACTGTTTGTAGACTCGAAAATTACACCTCATGCCACTGGAACACATGGTGTTAAATTACATGGTGAACGTGAGACGCCCTGCAAAACAACCATTTCCCTGTGACAAAACAACAATAAAGATTTCACATTTCTCCCCTGGGGAAAGCTTAAAAAAAAAAAAAAAAAAAAAACAGGCAAACAAAATAACTCCATATAACTTCCTGGGCAGTAAATCTACAGCCTCTGACCTGAACAGCACCTACTGTAAAATCCTGATAGTCAGTTTAATATTAAACCTTACAGCTAAAAGTTGCGCTGATGAGAAATTTTTTCCTGTATACCTTCCTACCAGCTTTCAAGTAATTCCACTTGATCTTCACCACACCAGGTTTATCCTAAAAACAAACACGAGTGCCAACAGTCACTGGGCTCTACCCTCAACACAAACACACAGTTGAGGTAATACGGTCCACAAACTACTTCATACTTTGATCAGCTGAAATGTCCGTATTTCTGCATTCCGGCAAACAGCAAAGTGCCACGATTAACTGCAGATAAAGAAGGTAATTTGATCACCTGCAAACACAGTTTGAGTTTTAGCTTTACACACCAGTTTGGAGAACCAGTTAAATGCATAAATAAGGACGTGAAACTGTGCAGCTTGATTCTCTCCCTCACCTGCGTTATCGTCGAAGTCAAGCTTATCTCACTTGAGAAGAAACCGTAGTGGCCTTTTTCTGTTGCACAACTTCCAACCTTATCTACCCCATGCCATGAATGATCTGACCAAGAAGTTATCTGCTGAGTCTTTGGGTTGGCTAAAATAAAGGTCCAGGAGAGACCACCTGTATCCTCACTAACAGGCTGTTGGAGCTTTAAGAGAGAAAGGTGCAAGTTGAGGGAACTTGGAAAACCCCAGATTTAACATTGGAAACAAGGACTGTGGAACTTGGTGAGAATCCTTAAATCTGGGGTAGCCCTTATGTGCGAAACCTCCAGCCTTGACAATGGCAATGAGGACTGTGGAACCTTTATGAGACCAACCCCAACACTGGAGATGAGGACTGTGGAATCTTCAGCCCCAATACTAGAGAGATGGGTTGTGAAACTTTTATGAGAACATCCAACCCCAACACTGGAGATGAGGACTGTGGAAGCTGTGTGAGAACCTTCAGGCCCAACACTGGAGATGAGGGCTGTGAAACATATGCAAGAACCTCCAGCTTCACAGCCCCACATTCTTTGACATCTCATCCATTTTGTCAAACATGGAATTATATGAAGTTAATTATTAAGTTAAAACACACACATTAAGTACACAGTGGACCATCCAGTCTGTTTCACACATCATGTTTCATAACCTAAACTGAATGAGAGTCACATACTGAACGTCACAGTGCGACTGTTTCAAATGGGATTAACGAGAAAAGTCGAGAAGCGACTAAATGTAACAAACGCTGCAGTTCTTACTGTAAACACGGTGTATGAAACGAGTGGCAGCACGACAGATACACGTTTTACTAACACTCACACACACACACACACACACACACAGTGCAGCGGTGGATCGCGACAACAGCAAACTAACAGTTTTATATGAGGATGTCAATGGTGGACCGGACGGGGACGGAGGGAAGGTACATTTCCTCGTGGAGAGGAGCCCGACCCCCTGCGGTCATGAAATTCTCCTCCGAGCACTGAAAAAAATAAATAAACTTTTGGGCGTAATACTGTAAAAGGTGGCAGTTGCGCGACTTACCAGGAGATCAGGCTGGGTGCGGAGTTGGCCGCGTTACAGGATCGCAGCCCGCCCGCATTACGGGCCCCCGCGTCTCCCCCGCGCGAGCTCTTTCTGTTCTTATTTTTATATTATACTTTTTGTTTTGTTTTCAGCTCCCAGGAAGCAACCGGGAGTCCAGACTACGGTTCCGTCTCTCGGGGTTCCCGTCCCGGATGGTGATTCTTCACCACATGCCTCCACAGCGGGCTGTCATGACGGAGCAGGAACAGGAGGAACCAGGCAGCGGAGGGCGGGATCGGGGGAGGAGACGCCGAACAGAGCCGAACCGATCCGAACCGATCCGATCCGAACACGAACTCGCTTGAATAACGGGGGTCCCGCTGTGTGAGGCGAATAAGGTGCGTATTAAAGCGAAACGACGTGCAGCGAGGAGCACCTCCTCCTCCGCCCCCTTTAACAATTCATCAACTCAAGAACATCTGAATGACCCCATAAGACCTGTGGCTGGATTTTCGGAACATGGTATTTCAGTAAAATAAACTGACATCCCAATAATAATAATAATAATAATAATAATAATAATAATAATGTTGTCAATGCTGATTTACAAGGTAGGGTTACTTTTAGGGAAAGACAAAGGTATCAAAGGAACCCCAGGAGACCACACTCGTTACACTGTCCCCTCAACACAGTGTGGATCTTTAATGATAAATTAGTGTCAGGAAACATTTTGAATTGACCCAAATTATAAACGAACCTGAGCAAACCTAAAAGGAGATACATATCATGAATACATAAATACTAATGAGGCTAATGTACTCTTCTTCAAGAGGTTGGTCTTGAACTTACAACCTAAGTGACCAGGTTGTGATCTGAAATCAGTGATGTCAGTAATATATGAGTTCTAATGTCCACTTGGAACCACCGTTTGCATTTATTTGCCAATCTGACACTTTTCCCCCAAGCATCACAAGGCTGTGAGCAGTGGATGAGGAACGAGTGAAGGGAGCAGAGAAGGTGAGTAGGTTGCTGTATCTGATGACCATGGGCTTCAGTTTGGGCTGAAGGGGGTTAGGTAATTGAGGCCGGGAGCTGCAGTGGTCCAGCGTAGATGGGACCATGCCTGGTCCCATGGATGAGCAGCTGCCAGGAGGAGCAGCTGCATGAGCAGTGGTCAGCAGGGGCACCTTGTAGAGGGTGGGGTCATAAGAGAAGGATGGAGATACGTTAAGAGAAAAGGATGCAGCATCAGGCTGTACACTTTACAATTTACACTGAGACGGGAGGGGATAATGGCAGGACCCCCTGCAGGACAATCTGGCATGTATAGATGAGATCCATAACTGGATTAATGATTTTTGACCACTGTGTTAGAGTATAAAACAAGATGGCACCTTAACCATCATTAATTCATACATGTCGGTCTAAAATAATTTTTTAAAGTAACATTAAAAATGCTCAATAGACTACATGTTCATGTGATACTTAGTTATTGATACATTAATGTTCACTTCTTTTAGAATCACCCCGTCTTGTATTACATACTGTAGAAGTGTGTATATGTGTATATATATCAAATTCTGTTGGTAATTAATAAAGTATATTAGAATGTTGAAGAATGCAGTGCAATGCAATAAAATAGCAAATAATATGATTATAAAGTGTCCCTGCAGTAACGGTGAAGTTCCCGGCGGAGCAGCTCCGTTGCTGTGACGCTTATATAGACGGAATTATAATAAATATAAGGCGATCAGCTGATTTTGAAGGGGGGTCGTTAAAAACAGCTCGTCATTGTCACTTATTAACATCTCCAGCAAAGCAAAAAAAATCAGTTCGATGTGTGTGTTTTCCGCAGTGGGTGTGTGTGTGTGTGGAGCAGGCGGCTGCCGAATAATATTATGTTATAGGGAGATTGTTCCACCAAGCGAATCGTCTTTTAGCTTGGAAAGAAAGCGGCGAAAAAGAGTGAAACACTCTTTTATTCATCTGCGGGCACGCGGCCGGCGGAGGCTCGCGCCGTCTGTCGGGGACGAGCTTTAAAGGGAACGCGCGTGTTTTCGCAGTACTAACCTCGCCCCTCCTCCCCCCTCCCCGTGCGCAAGCTCCACGACACGTGTCGGAGAGGGGGGTTTCGCCTAGTGACCACCCCCCCACAGTGGGACCCCCGGGGTGGTCCACGCCACGGACACCCCCTCCCCACGCCCCGTCACCGGGTCTGTTTGTCACCGCCAACGACGCTGCTCCGACCCCCCCCCTCCAGCTCAGCCCCCCCCCACCGCCGCCATCTTGAATTTTAATGTCGATTTACTGCAAATTTTTGTTTCCTTCGCTATTTCATCGAGGGGGTTTCGCGGCAACACCGGACCCTGGGAAGGCGGCGGAGGNGCTATTTCATCGAGGGGGTTTCGCGGCAACACCGGACCCTGGGAAGGCGGCGGAGGCCACGGAGCGCTCTAGCCGCGGTGAGTACCTCCCAGGGGCGCCACCATGCCGAAGCACGCCGTTATTCTCCACTTTTTTTTCCGGGGGAGACGCGGGGAGGGCGGCCGCGGTGGGATCGCTGGGGCTCTTCGCAGCGCCCTGGGGGGTCAATCCATGTAGCCCTCGTGCTAAGTGGGATATTTAAACCGCCGATGCGAAAGGCCGCAGGGTGTCGAGGCGTTGCTCTATAGCGGACATTTACCTGTTGGTTTAACTCACCTACACAGGTAAGACACGGACGGACGGACGGGGGTCTACTGTCAGTCCCAGCAATGACGTTTCATTCCGACTTTGGTGGTCATTAACTACCTGTGCTCTGCATGTGTCAAGGTGGGGTGTGGGGTCAAGTGTCCGCTGATGCTGATCTTAACCCCCCCCGCGCGTTCCCGATTCCGACCGGGACCTCCGCTGTCATGGAGAACTTTCCCGAAGCCGAACCGGGCCAGGCGGGTGCGAGCCGGACACTTGGCTTCCGCCCGCGCGGGTTTTCTTCACCACACTTTTACGCGTTTGTTACACATTTGTTACGTCGTTACTACATTGTATTGAACCACGTGCGACACATGCGGCGGCCACCAGGTGCCGCTGTGGTACCGCCCCTCTGGTTGCGGAATTATTTGCGTCCAGTTGTGCACATTCTTGCTGTGAGGGAACATCTGGCCAGTTCATTCTAGACTGATCACAGTCAGTCTGTATAGGTGCCTTCGAAGGGGGCCTTAACCTCCTCTAGCACCTGCAGCAGCAGCGATGTGTTCAGGACAGGATTTTTGGGAATCGCCACGTGCCGGTGTTCCGCACTTCTGAACTGATGGAGGCGCAGTCTGCTCGCCTTTCACTCCCACTGACTGCTGCGGCCGCGCAACTGTCACACGTGTCGTCTTTTCATATCACTGCCACCAGGTTGCGCTGCAGACAAAGTGTCTGTTCCCAAACTAAAGGCACTTGCAGTCTTCTGAAAATATTGCTATTAACCTTAATTTACATTTATTTATATTTTTTCTTTGGTTGAGGCTCTTCTTCTAGGTCACTGCCAGTCTTAGACTGCTTATTATGATTTACCCAATTATACAGTTTTATTTTTACCCATTTTTAAAAATGATACCTTTGACCATGGTGAGTTTTTACAGTGATTTACCTATTTATGCTGCTGGGTGTTGTTGCTGTATCATCTCACTATAAGTACCTCCCTCAAGGGTAGTAGAGCAGGACTCGGGGTCCTTCAGGGTGCAAGACAGCAGCCCTTTCCACCACACCACCTGCCAGCCCACATTGCTTACTGGGCTTCTTAGAAGGGCTAATGTAAGCAGTTTGATATCATTCCTGCCCTGATGTCATTTACACCAAGTGCTCCTGTTGTCCGTGAATCTCTTCTACAATATGGCTAGCAAATATTTATATGGCACACTGATTACTGTGGTTTATCTCAAATTAGAGCTGCTCACAGTACAGCGCGAGTCGTGGACATGGAGATGTTTTGCAATTTCCTGCTCAGGTTCATTTCTTCACATTTACAAACAGCGTCGAGAATCTCGTATTGATAACGTGTGAAACAAATTTATTAACCTCCATGCATATACAGTACTGTGCAAAAGTCTTAGGCACCTGTGGGAAAAATGCTATAAAGTGAGGATG
>UFQX01000149.1:0-137837 GCA_900497675.1 Arapaima gigas
TATATATATATATATATATATTTTTTTTTTTTTTTTTGCAGAAATTAACATATTAAAATAACATTTCACTGGTCTGACTAATTTTCATCTGCTGAATTACAGTATTTTTAAAAAATATGCAGCAAGGGTGTGCCTGCTCAATCTTTCACAAGGAATCATCTTCTTCTTTCTCACAGGAACTTGAAAATGATGGCAAGAAATCTCTGAATGAGACAAATTTCAGGCAGATCATCAAGAACTGCTTGGGGTTACGTGGAGTAAGACCCTTGTCAGAAATGATGTCCTAAATTACATAAAGCTGCAAACTTGAGATTACAGAAATCTGATAGCTATCATTTTACACTGAAAATGACATCTTAAAGATTATATTAAGGGTCCTGCTGGTTACACAATAGTCCTGTGGACTGCACTAATACAGCAAAAATAAAATGCAGCGGGTGAAGGCTATATTAGTACTCTGTGCCTTGACCCAAACCTTGTACTTCTTTGAAGATTATTTTTGAGGTTTTTACATCCCAAGTGTTTTGAAATTTTTAGCTGTTACTGCCCTTCTTAGCTGTTGGAATGATGAGTCTTTTTTGACCAGTATAAACTTGTTATTGGATTCTGTGCGGTGCAAAATGCAGTTATTGTCTTGAAAAACATCTTTGGCAGTGACAAAGCATCAAATATGTTGAAGGACATGTTCGTATCTGTATGCTGTGAGCACTTGAAATATTTTTGAAGGTTATCAAGTCCTTTTTTCTTACATCTTCTGAATGGTGAAGTACAATGACCAGATTCAGGAGCTCTTCATGAAGATTGATTACTTGGGAAATGGGAAAATCAATTGGGTAAGTATTAATCCTTTGTTCCATCTGAAAGCTTTTTTTTTTACCTTTGCTAGAGTGCCACATACTGGTGTAATTTTTGAACATCACAATATGATATGACATTAATTAATTATCCAAGTTTGACAAATAAACAAGACTTATACAAGGACTTGAGTAGTATAGTAAACATCTTGGATTAAGAACAGATGGTGCATGAATCCACCCAAGGCTAAAACTGCATCTGCTGTGTTTTAGTTGCTTATAGTTAAATTAAATAACATCTTTGCTGAAGCTTTAAGAACTGAGGGTTCTGCACTCTAGTTTTAAGATTTCACAGATGGAACTTTAATGAAGACATGTCATTTGTCTCCTGCAGGATCAGTTCTGCACCTACATGCAGCTGGAATACACAGAGAAGGACGAGTCCCTTTCCCGTAGTAAGAATGTGGCCTTCACCCTTCCTGCATCTGTTGTGAACATGTCCCACAGTGACCCAGTTCTCAGGATTCGCTTCAGTCCAGATGGAACTGTGGTCACTGTCCGGGAGAATGGAGGGGTCTACTACTGGAGCCCTGAGCTCCAGATCAGGAAGAACAAGATGGTGTTTGTAAGCCCCTATGTCTCATACAGCATGTTCTTGTCTTGTCTAGATCTCTTTGCCTTTTTCATCTTATGGATCTGTGCATTTTGGTAGCAAATATTGTAGAATGTTTGAATACATTACCTTATTATTCCAATAAGAATAATTTTTCTTCTTCCTTCAGGTAAATTTCAAAGTGGTATCACTGTGAAGATTATGTTTTAACACTGTATGTTAAATAAATGTTTTACATGTTTTAGACTTAAGTTAAATCCAGGGTATAGTTTCCAAGCCTAGCATGGAGTGATTCCAGGATAGGTTCCAGGCTGCCACAACCACTGGATCACCAAGACCACATGGTTAAGGTTTATAAATGGATGGATGTTTTATGATTTGCAATTTTTTTGATCTCTTCTGTTTTATTGTGTCCAGCAAGAAAGACCAGTGAATCAGAAGTCAAAGTGGGCGACTGATTTTGTCATAATGCCACAGTACAACAAACTGATCATTGGAACTGGGTAACATTACACTAGACCTACCTATAATTGAGCACCTGCTGTACCGCTTGCTTACATTAGCCATGATCTCAGGGTTTAGATATAATATGTTTCACACTGAAATCCATCAGGGAACATTACACTGTACTGTGGATAACCATACATAATACAATTTTACACTACATGCCCACTTTTTTCCACATTTCCTCTGTCATCTACTTAGGGACCGTGAGATCCAGCTGTACGAAATTTCCTCCTTGGAGCCCTACTGCCAGGTGAGCGCCCTGGAGACTGTGCCTCTGACAATGGACTACTGGTGAGCACTAGCACACATGCTGTTGAAAACACTTCTGAAGCCCAAGTACAACGTGTGCAACTTTCACATGGCCATGTTCCCACTTTTCCATCTAACATAGCTACACTGGCCATGACGAATGCGCGATCTTGTACGGAGACGCCTTGGTAATCGCCACCTCATCACTTCTCGTTCATTTGAATGGCAGCAATGTTTAACACTGCTCACCGGATTGACTGCAGTGTTATTTTTTCCAGGGCTGTGTGAACATCATATTAATGACCCTGGTTGGTGAGACTCTGAGGTAAAACTGCCTTTTAGGCATCTCCTGTATTTCCTTGGGATCATATTACTCAGGAAAACCAGATGATCTTGTTCACGAGCCATCTTCAAATCTTTGAAGCAGTGGTTTCTCCTGAGCAGCAGGTACACAAAGTGATTTCAGCAACTTTTACTTTATTCACTATCAGTGTTATTCTATGCATTTGAGGGAAACACCTTGGTCTTTTGAATTCCTATCCTCTTCACCTTGTTTCTGTGACAGCGCAGGTCTGCTAATTTGCTACAAAGGAAGCCGAATGTTGGAAAGGGTATGAAAGATTCTAGGAGGGTTCATATGCTACAAGTTGCTGGTGCAAATGGGGTGTTCTCTCCCATAGATCAGCCAAAACTGTCAGTTGTCAAGAAAAGCAAAAGAAATCCTAATTCCTAGATGCTTTCAGAAAGGGTACATGGCATTGAAACAGTTCTTGTTTGTCCATGAAACTCACTTTTACTGGTCACACTGTGTTTTCAGGACCTGGAAGAAGTCACCAAAAGTAGAGGAAATGCCCAGCATGGCCCTCAATCAGGCAGTCTTATCTCCCACTGTGAAGCTCCTTCGGTGGAAGGTACACGAGGACTGGGTGAATGAGGTGAACTACTGTTAATGTACAGTATATTGCCACATGTTATGCACAGCAGATAACACTAAGCATAACAACACCTGCGTACCTTGCCAGAATATGTGCCGACCTTCAAGCCATCAATGCTCCCCCAGGCTCTGGTACCTGCATAAAATATCCTGCTGTACAAGATCACCAGTCATTTATAACTTTATGTTTGTTCAGTACACATATTTTAAGACACATTTTTGTAGTTATAATTTCAGTGCTTTTGTCTACATGGGTTTTGAACCATTTACTGTAATTTTATTTTTGTAACTCTTCTCTTTCAAATTTATTGCAGGTGAAATATTTCAAAAGCATCCATACCATTATCTCCACTTCCAGCCACGAGCGCACTGCCCTCGTGATAGGTCAGTCCAGCTGCTCCCCTCATTCGCAGCCTTTGCTTCAGACACCCCCACCCCCCCTTGCCATCACCTCTTCTTCAGCTACAAACCCCTTTGCTTTGGAGTACTGAAGGGAGAAAGGCTGCTTGCAGCATCAGTGTGATCTCTCCTACTGAACAGCACTGGCTTGGAAATGAAGCAATTATCATCTAGCTTTTTTTGCTCATTAAAACTTAAAGCATTGAGACAAGGTCTATCCCTGTGCCTCTGCTCAGCAACAAAGCCTCAAAGGCAAGGGGAAACTGCAATTTATCTGGCATATTTAATGCGAGTGGAGGTATCTGTCAGAAGACTCGCTGTAATGAAATTCTAGTTAATCAGATTTGAATAACATGCTGAGGCGGAAGAGGGTGTCAGTGGGGTTAGGATAAGATGAGTCATTTATCAGTGGAAAATCAGCGTATGAGGATCGACGTTTGTGCCTGTGTGTGTCTGTGTGCATGAGGGAGTTGTTTTTGTGTCTCTTCATGCTGGTGAGCTTACCATTCAGCTAAGTTTGAGCTCTGTAACGAACTGCACAGATCTCTTTCCATTCATATCCATAAGGATGCATGATGCCAATGACCAACTTGAAGCAGCAGATGAGCTGGGAGGAGAAGAACAAAAAAGCAGTTCCTAGCCTAGGTGATGCCCAGCAAAGGACAGCTTGGGACCAGACTGTGTTCTCCACCTATAAAGGCGTGAAGACCTTTGACTTCAGCCACAAACACCGACTCCTCATAACTGGGGGGTTGGACCGGCTCATACGCATGTGGAACCCTTATGTTCCCAGGTAAGCTGCTGAAGCCCTGTTTCTCTAGTAGAGAAATATCCGCACACTCCAACTCTGCCTTTGTTTCCTGTTCTTACCATTTTGGAAGTTAGACTGAGGGAGGATTTTGTGTCTGAACCAGTTTAAGTTTCCAAAAGCAACTGTTGTATCCGAGGGTGTCGACATTGCGTAGAGGTGTTGATATTGATGTGTTTTATCTTGGGCTATAAATTGGGGTCTTCAGCAGTGTTGTGTTTAAACAGACCAGTTTATTCCCTACAAGTCATCTTGGGTACCTATACACTAGGTTATATCTGAAGCAAAAACATGTCAAGACTAGTGTCAGGACCTGAACAAGGTTGAAGTGACAGTGGAGTCAGAGACCTCATCCTCAAGGTCAGGCGCCATGTTGTAGTGGAAAGGAACAGCAGATATAACAGGGAGCAAAAAGAGTCCACATCACTGCTGCAGGTCTGTTACTCAAAGCAGGACTGTTGGTTCATGACAGCAGGCCCACAGGCATCCTAAAAGGCCACAGTGCTCCCATCTTCTACCTTTGCATCTCTGAGGACGACCGCATCTTCTCCATCTCCCTGGACAACACTGTCAAGGTGGGTCTGTGTTGCTGTATTTTACATTTCCCTTTTACTGTGATAGCACTGAAGTGGCAGCTAATTTATATAACTAGTGCAATACAAATGTCAGATCTGGGACATCCACGAGCAGCGGTGTTTGTTCACTGCTCACCCCAAAGCCAGCCTGCTTCGCGGGGACGTGACTGCGTGTGTGTACGTCCAGTCTGTCAGGGCCCTTTATGTTGCTACAGACTCCATGGCTCGACTCTCCCTCAGGACAAGGTGAGCCCTTTGTTAACCCCCTCCTTTCCTAATGGAGATTTATTTGCCAAGGACGTTTACGCATATGGCATGAGCAATGTGGTATTGGGTCAAATTTAACACAAGCGAACAACAGACATTGCAGACATCACACAACATTAACGTAAAAGAGTAAATATAAAGTAACAAACTATGAGGAAAATACCATACTGTTTCATGTAAAGAGATGTGTAGGAGCATATCTATGTTGTATGAGATAAAGGATGCAATAGCAACAGGACTAAATATTAATAGCTGTGGCTGGTGACACTTTAATAAATACTTTAGGATATATACAGTACTGTATCACCAGTAATGTCCATTTAAATTGGGGTATGGATTTTAATGTGCACCGAAGAGTAAAAAAAAAAAAAAGGGACACTGCTTCTGGGGAAAAGCTATTTTTGTGCTTTGTTGTCTGAGTCCTGGCTGTGCTGTATCACTTCCCAGAAGGGACATCATGGCGCATGTTAAAGCTGGGGTGGGAAGGGTCTGCAATGATCTTGCCTGTGTGCTTCATTTGTGATTTTAAAGCATTAGGAGGAGTTTTATTTTGAGTCTCTCAAGCCTTTCACTTCATTGCTTCTTCTTTTCATTCTATTTTTCCTTCACTGGTTATCTAACCACTTTTCTACCCCCGTCCTCTTCCTCTTATTGCTCCTCTCTCCTGTGTTCTCCTCCCCCTGAGCAGGCCAAAAGTCCCTAGTCGCCGGGTTGTGTCTCATCGGGAACCAGTGCTGTGCTGCGGGTACAGCAAAGCGTTCCGTCAGGTGGTCAGCGGCACCGAGGGATCTGTGAGTGGCAGCCACTTCCTATCTCATGTCGGGGGCAGATGGTGAATTACCAATTTTCACATGTATAGCAGCCACTTGCTAACCTGCTTGAAGCGCCGTACAGATATTAAAAGACTGGTCTCCCGAGAAACTATTTTTTGCTGTTAATTACCATCCTCACATTTAGTGAGTTATTTTTAAAGAGCTGTTAAATTCTCTAGACTCCACCAAAGTATATCTTCCAGAAATGGACCAGCAAGTCTACAGAATGTAATCTGATCTCTTTCAGGTAGTTAAAGTATGGGATTTTGATACAGGAATGCAAGTTTTTGAGTTTGGGGAAGCTCATGGATCATCTGCTGTTACTAGTATGACGTTTGACCCCAAGGGAAGGAGGTTTGTCTGATTCGTGAATTAATAAATGTCATCTGTCGCATAAACATCACAAGAATAAGGATTTCTTTTGTTTTTTTTTTATAACGTCACACAGACTTGTTACTGGTGGAAGGGATGGATGCCTTAAAGCCTGGAATTTTAATAATGGCCACTGTCTAAAGGTATTTAAAAAAGGTGAGCCATTGTGTGCAATATCATACAATTCTGAAACACTGCAAGGAGAAGATGTTACCTGAAGTCATTAAGGTGACAAATTTAATCCATAACCATCCTTAAAACCATTGCAGAGGGTGGCACAGAGGCTGGTGCCGTCATCTTTGGATTCGGAGATTGCACATTCGAATCCTGATCCCTTGTTGTACCACCCTTGAGCAATGTCCTGGTCCTAAACTGTTTCAGTAACAATGACTCGGTGGTATAAATGGGTAAATCAGGGTAAGCAGCTTAACATTGTAAGTTGCTTTGGAGAAAAGGATTGGCTAAATGAATGTGCTTTGTCATCTATTTGACATAGGGTGAGTTTGGGTTGTAATTTGCTTTGTTAGCATTTGGTTTTTATGTCCTTTCCCTAGAAGGTGAAGATGATGAAGTGTGTGACTGCACCTACCTCACAGTCAATAGGAAGTCGTGAGTGATACCTTTCTGAAGGCTTTGTTGGTAGGGGAGCCGTACACAGGGCATAGCATCTGTGATTTAGAGCTAGCATCTTTGACTCAGGACCTGCACTTTCCTTCTCTTTTCTTGGTAGGTATGTGGTGTCTGTCGGCTGGGGCCGGAAAGTCGACATCTACATTGTGAGTACAATACCGTAGGGAGGTGGGGGACCAGTGAATGAAACATTTCCTCCCTGGGTGGTCTCATAAAAGCACAGATGGACAACCTATCCAGCTTCCCTTTTTCAACATTTTCTTTCTATGTTTTGCTGACGCATCGTTCCATTTTCATACAATTCTTCAGTCCCTACTCAGCAGCATACAAAATCAACGCAAGGGCCCTCCACTGCTAACCAGGCCCCGTTCTAATTTGTATTAGGCTGTATCTCAGGAGAGGGGGAGTTTATAAAGGAAGGAGCAGGGAAATATAATAATAATGAAAAATATCACCTCCTCATATCTACCAGTCTGCCATCCTCCTTTACAAAAACATGGTAAGAGTCCTTGGATGTTTCCCTGGTTATCGAATCTTTTATCTCCTTTTCGTCATTGGCTGATGGTCTCTCTAGGAGACCTGAGTTCTTAGATGCAGGCTGTCTTAGGCCATGGAAAAAGTGTTAAATCCAATGCAATACATCAGATTTCAGAACTTTATTAAGTTTTTAAATTCTTGAAACCTTATTAATGTTCTCTTGTGTGGCAACATTCAGCTTTAATTCCAATGGTCAGCATGAACTAGCAAGCATGCAGAAATTTATTGAGACACAGCACTCATTTTAATGGTATTTTAATTTCTGCAGATGCCATCCTTCATTTTGCCGGGATGTCTTATTCTGAGGAGGATTCACTGACCCAGTCTTTACTTGCACTTTTACATTTACACTGGATCTTCAACTTACAGACACAATTCAAACCAGACGTCTGCTCATAACTTGATTTTTTAGTAACCCTAAAGTCACAAACTATAAATACTGGATAATACAGATATCCCTCAATTTATTAATGGATTTAGTTCTGTAAAAAAAAAACTTTAAAATACTCTTCTATCCTTCTATTCATTATACTACTCATTGTCCAAGTCAAGGTCATCCATTATTCTCTATTTCACATTTAATAGAACAGAAACTTTGCTTTTTATTTATGACAACATATTTTAAAAAATAAAATGTGGAGTGGACAAAAATACTGGGACCCTTAAGCTAATACTTGGTTGTCTTTGGAGACAATAACTGCAATCCAGCACTTTCTGTAGCTCTGAATGAGATTTCTACACTTCTCCACTGCTAGTTTTGCCCACTCTTCTTGAGCACACTGCTCTACTTCTCTCAGGTTTGATGGGGTCCTTCTCGTAAATGAGAGTTTTACCTCTTTCCACCGATATTCTGTCTGAGTCAGATCAAGGCTTATAGCAGGCCGCTTCAGAACGGTCTAATGTTTTCTTCTCATCCATTACTGGATCCTTTTTGAGGCATATTTCAGGTCATTATCCTGCTGGAGGTCCCATGACCTGCAACTGAGGAAAAGCTTTCCAATACTAAGCTCTACATTTCACTCAAATCCCTTGATAGTCTTCTGATTTCATTGTGTCCTGTTCAGATTCAAGGCACCCAGTGCCAGAGGCAGCAAAGCAACCCCAAAACATCACTGAGCCTCCGTGTTTCATGGTAGGGATGGTTTTCTTTTCTCCCAAAGTCTTGTTTTGTTTTCTGTGAGCATATGATTGGTTCAATTTACCAAAATGCTCTAATTTTGTTTACTCTGTCGAAAGGACATTCTCCCAGAAGGATTGAGGGTTGTCAATATATTTTTCCAAACTCCAGTTCGGATTTTTTTCTGTTTATGGGTCTTCCTGAGTCTTCTACCATGGAGCCCATTTTCATTCAGACAGATGGTATGACTTGAAACTGTTGTACCTTGAACTTGAAGGTCAGCTTGGATCTGTTTTGATGTTTTCCTTGGTTCTTTAACCACCACTCTAACAATCTTTCTGTTTAATCTTGAGTCAATTTTTCTCTTGCGGCCACATCCAGAGCTGTTGGCTACAGTCCCATGGGCCTTAAACTCGATAATACTGGCAACAGTGGTGACAGGAACATCAAGCTCTTTGGAGCTGGTCTTGTAGCTTTAATGTTGACCATACTCAGCCATTTTCTTCTTTCTAACCTCCTCAGACAGCTCTGCCTTTTTGTCTTTTTGCCATGTTTAGTGTGATACAGACGAGAAAAAACTGCCAAGTGCAGAATTTTTCCATTTAAACTGGCTGAATGAGTGATTATATGATTGAAAACGTTTGTTGTACTAATTAAAGGAGAACAGTGCTTGCAGTATCACTGCAATACAATTATTTCTTATAACTTCTAAAGGGTTCCAATAATATTGTCCAGTCTCTTGTAGAATGTCTGTAGAATAAACAAGATTTAAGGTGTTTTCACAACTTTTTTTGTTTCACTGCAAACCAAAGAAATGCATGCATGGGTGACAAAAGATTCTTTAATTTCAAGACTTCTCAGGAAGTGCGGTGCATTATTTGTATAAAATGCAAGGGTACCAATAACTTTGGCCATACTGTATGTATGTACATATCTATCTATCTATCTATCTATCAAGAGTATTTAACAACAAAGTATTTCAGGCATAGAAATGTCATCATAAGAGTGCAGTCTGTTTGTTATGAATCACTATTGTATTGCGCCTTGTATCCAGTGTAACAACACATCTATTTAATAAAGTACATGCACACACAATAACATAATGGCTCATGAGGATAGATGGAGGCACAGTTGGACAGACTTTCCCTCCTCACATGAGATCAGGAGGCCTCAACTGACAGAGTGAGTCACTGGCTGCATTCGAGGGCCATACAGCTCAATGAGCACAGAGTCGTATCTGGGATTATTCTTCATGGAACAACTAAGGTGTGATATGAGATTTTTTTTTTATTTTACATCTGACGTGCTGTTTGTGAGGAGAAAAATCGGGTTGTTCAGGTTTGAGTATTTCACAGAGAATTAGGCTAACAAATTTGGAGATTATATTGGGAAAAAGTGTAAAAGTCGAAAAAGCTAATTTCATGCCACATTCCTGCGTGAGTTATTATTTACTTACATGACCATAGATGAAAGGATACTGTAATGTGTGTAAGACAGCTTCATTTTCAACCTCATTCTCACCCACTGGCTGATGAATCTCCATTCTGTACTGGGAAGGATTCTCCAGAAGACAACCTCCACCACATTCAGAACCCACAGCCCCCATGGCCAGATGACCTGGTAAGAACCTGGAATAGAAGATGTCTTCAAAAAGCCAGATCTCCTCTTTAGATTCCTGTGCTGTTATTCTGTCTACCTTCTTTCCTCCAGAGGTGTGGCCACAGAGATGACATCCTCTGTGTAGCACAGTGTCCGCCTTCATTGTTAGCCAGCGGCAGCCACGACGGAGAGGTCATTGTATGGAACCTGGTTTCTGGACACTTAAAATGTCGCTTCCTCACACCACTCCCTCCGGACCGCACTAACTCCAAGGGTACTAAGCCATTTTAGTGTGCCTGCAGTTTCTTTGCATTGTGTGTGTTTCTCTGTTTCTGGTGTTGAGGATGTGTGTTTGAGTGTATGAGTTGGGTCTGGTATTTTGTCTGTTTCAGTACATATGTGTGTGTATATGTCTGTGGATAAACATACATTAGTGTAAAACAGATTTTAAAAAGGCACAGGACAGTGGCTCAGCAAATAATGTGTGGGCTGTTCAGGCATGGTTTTCAACCTGGCTCAGTCTATGTGGAGTTTGTATGTTCTCCCTGTGTCTCTGTAGGTTTCCTCCCACAGTCCAAAGACACGTTTTTCAGGTTAATTGGTCACTAAATTGTTTGATATGCTTGTATGTGCATGTGTCTGTGGGGCCACCTTGTGATGGACTGGTGTTCCATCCATAGTGTAGTTTTATAACGTGGTGCCCAGTGATTCTGGGATAAACTCCAGACCACTGTGACCCTGACCAAGATAAAGTGGTTAATGATAATGGATGACGTTCTAAAAGCATTTTATTAAATTAGCTTAACAGCATTACACTTTATAATGCTAACCTTTTGGGTTCTGAACCACAAAAAGCTGACTGTTTTTGTTGACTGTGTGTCTCTTCAAGCAGGCAGAATAGCAACATTTTCTCATCATGGGCACATTAAATCCACAAGCTTTTAATATATCTGTTTGCCTGTGTACTAAATATGGATAAAGTTGCTTTTCCTTCATCTTAACTGTGTGAGGCAGGTTTCAAATGCCCACATAAGGATGATATAATGACTCTCTTGTAGCACAAATAATACGAATGAATCTGTCAGAATGTCCAGATATTGTATGGATGTCTTACAAATTTGGTTGTATATCATCCTGATTTAAATTCAGTGCTTAAGTCTCAAAATCAATCCCAGCAACATCATTTTTCTTCATTTTTCCCCATTGAAATTCTCTACTCAGCGTTGTGTTTGACATGGTGATTCGACAGATAGTATTTTCATCTAATAGATCCAAGAGAGGATTTGGATAGAGCTGCAGTCTCTGTCTGAGTCAGTGCTCGTATCTGAGGAAACGTGCTGGTTCCCCCCTTACAAAAAATACAAAACTAGTTCATTTTGAATTTATGCTGTAAATAAAAGATACTCGGAGATGCTGCTCACAACATTTCTTTAATAAAGGGACACAGATATCAAACAAGTGTTCGGATAGCTGCACGTGAGCCTGCTTGCAACGGAACTTAGTGCACCTTCGGTAATGATATTAATGGCTGCACAGTCCCCTTCGTGTATAACAGTGTGGCGGAACAGTGTGCCTTGTGACAGATTGATATCCTGTTTGGCGTGAACCCCACATCATGCCCTGTTTGTCAGGATTCAGCCGATATTTCTGCATTCCTAGTTGAAAAAACATTTGTTCGCAAGTGGTTGGATATTCGTTGAATATCCTGAAAAAGGTTCTCTGGCACTGTCCTCACTGGTACACGTCTGTGGTACATGACACATACACATCAACCACCTAGTTTAAGAGACAAGCAAATGCATCAATGTGATGAAGGAAGCCTGTTTCATACAGTTGCTGTAGGACATGAAGAGGGTTTTCACTGTCATAACCTGAATTTTCTTTCTTTACGTAGATGTTGACCGAAGTGTGTTGAGCATTCTGTTCCTACGGACGCAAACCGTGAATGTGGAACAAACATCTGCCATCTGCCTGGTGTCCTGTGGCCTGGCAGGTTAGTGCCAGTTGACTTGTACATCCTTGCCACCCCAATTCGGTAAGTTGTGATGCACAACAAAGTGCTCGTTCAGCTTTTCATTCCAATTACAGTTCTAACATAACTATTTTCTGTCTCCAAATTAAGGATTTCTCAATTTCTGGAGCATCCTGAGTGGGGGGAAGCTCTTGGCAAGCTTTGAAGCAGTATGTGCTGAACCCCAAGGCTTAAACATCCATGATGATTGACTCGTCAATGGGGGGGTTTGTTGAGCATGTATATTGATGGAAAATCTTTTTTTAATTTATTTTAGTCCAAAATGAAACGCAAGGTTACCAAACTGGCGGCAGCAGGAGATGACACTCTGCTCTACGTGGCAGATGAAATTGGCTACATCTATGTTTTTGACATTGAGACATATGCCCTTGGCCCAGAGCAAGAAGACAAGGGACCTAAAAGTGAGTGTGTCTGACCTTTCAAAGCAATATAATGTTCATAATTCCTCAACGAACAGACATCAAGTGAACTCTGTGCAAAGTGCCATGGAGGGTGTACAGAAGCCAACAAATAAACCTGATAAAATAAGTTTGTCTTGTTTGTTTAGCTGTGAACTACTGGCGTGCACATATCAGCACCATCACCAGGTAAGCACTGCTGGGCTGGGCTGAGGTCAAGGGCAAAATCACAGTTTTGATGTTGTACTTGTTTGCTGATCTATTTTAAACCCAACATGAAACCAAATTAGTTTATTATGCTAATGCAATGCAGTTGGTTCTGTGTCCAGTGTTGTCCTGTTTAGAGAGCTCTTTGGAGGAGTTACATAACTTGAGGGTTCTGAGATTGGAGCCATTTTGTTGTGCTGTCATGCAGATAACAGGTTTCCCTTTATTTCAGCCTCTTCTGCCTTTTGTCAAGCTTGCAGGTAGTTGATCGTGACAAAGTGCTGCTCACAGCCTCCACTGACTGCACAGTTCGCCTGTGGACCATCCACGGGGAGTTCATAGGTACGTACTCTGGCCTTGGTGTTTCTCCCTTTGTATTTAAATAGAGACGATTAACAGCAAATGAAAGATCCACACACCTTAAAGAAGATTCCATGATCCTATTATATCATACCAGGGTGTGCCAGGTCCAGGGAAAAACCAATTGAAGAGCATGGGAGGATTTCCAACATTTTTTTTTTTAACTTTCTCTTCTCCATATTTAAAGAAGACACCAAAAAGTATGACTCAAACAATAGCACAACAATTTTCTCTATGGTCTGTGTGATATATTCCTTTCTAAGTTCATCAATTGCACCTGTGACTCATTATTACATTAACAAGCTTCTCCCAGGTCCCACTGCTAACCTTGTGGACTCAGCATGGCCTCCAGCATCTGTTTAATGACCTACCTTCACATTCACACACATATAGAACAAGTGCTGCTTGATAATGCTTTTCAAAAATGCAGCAGATCATATTCATTGGGTTAATATAGCCCTAAACATCAATGCATATTATTAATTGTTCCATCCACCCATCCATTCATTATTGTTAACCATTTAACCGCTCCTGGTCAGGGTCACAGTTATCCAGAGCCTATCCTGGAATCACTAAGCGCCAGCTACGAAACTATATCCTGCATGGGACACTAGTTCAGCGCAGACTAGTCACATTCACAGTCACACACACTGACACTCTATGAGCGGTTTAAAGTGACCGATTAGTCTGAAATGCATGTCTTTAGACTGTGGGAGGAAACCTGCACAGACGTGAGGTGAACATGCCAACTCCATAAAGACTGAGTGAGTTTTGAACCAACACCCAAGCAACTCAAGTGCTGTGAGGCAGCGGTGCCATTGTGCTGAACTGTCTGTTTTTATATAAGTGAATTCAATTGCTTTGAGGGCTATTTTGCTTAGCTTTTCTGCTCTTTGTGTGATGGAAAGGGCAGCTGAGGTGGCATGGTACTGACATGGAAATGCTCTCATTCTTTGCACACACTCCTCCAGTGATGCACAGGTTACCATAATGGGGAAGCCGGTACCCCTAGTTTAATTGTGTGGATGACATTTACAAAGCAAACTAATCAATACAGCAGCAAGTTTTCCACCAGCAACACCATGGCGCCAACCAGCATGAGCCATGCAACAAGCCACACTGCAGTGGGGGGCTTATAAAATTCGTCATCGTGGACAGATTATCTGAAGGTGGCAGCGTTTTAATACTCAGACCATGCAGCGGTGATTTCTGTACATCTCTGCTTTACTTTCCTCCAGGCTGAAATGATTTTAATTGAACCCTGATCCCGATTACGTCAGTTGCTTTACACAGGCACTCCCTGCAGCAGTGATTTATATTTGTATATGACAGCTTAAATTCTGCAAACATCTGAGACATTTATTTCATTTCCGTGGTGGATGAGAAAACATTTATAATGTGTATTATATTGCCTGGATGCTATCCAAAAATTTTTATTACCATTGCTTTATTAAAGACTTAGTCGGAGCGGTAAAAATAAATGTTAATCAGTTATCATGTATTTATTATCTTGTATTATTTCTTGTACATGTTAATACAAAATTAGTCATTTTATTTTTTTATTAGTCATTTAATTTTTTTACATTATTATATTTCTTGGGAAAAATACAGTATATATTTACCTTTGTACATATTGTACATATTCCAGAATAAGCTTGTATATTTGTTTGTTTGCCGTTCTTAATCGCTGTTGCTCAGTTGGCTCATGTGCGTCACTGTGCAGACTGCTGAAAAGGGCCAAAAACCTACACTGAGCCAGAATAGCTGGGGAAAAAGGAAACTGTTGTGCAACAAAAGCTTTAACTCTGGGGGAAGATGAAGTGGCTGTTAAGGAGCATGCAGTAGGCTGGAATTCTCATTTCAACCTGCTGGAAAAACTGATTTTTTCCAAAGGGAGAAAGACTAAACATTTCCATTGCTTGTCAGGTCCTGCTCATCTGCTCAGAAATTACATTTTGCAAAAGTGTAATTATTTCCTAACTGGTGTATTTTATGTTAAATATTTGTGTAATATACTTGTGTTTTGAAAAAGGATATGTAGGATCACAGGCTGTTATGAAATTGTTTATGCGGAATGCCATCATTTCTATCAATGTGTCATTTTAATGAACATTTTAATGATGTAATATATTGAGAATGCAGGAAATTATTTGCTGACTTTATTATGGCCATAAACCACTGACCCATTTAACTTAATTGGATGTGTTCTTTTATTCTGGTGGTGCCAACTCTAGAGGAAAAAAAAAATTGACAGGTAAAATAGATGCAGGAGGTAAGACACAGACTTACAATTATACCTACTGCCTGAAGGTTTCTGGTTCAAGTCCTGTAATAGGCCTTACAGTAGTTTGATTGAACAAGGTTATTAACCCAGGTTGCTTCATTAAATGTATATGGTTGTTTGTGTGATTATTACTCCTTTGTAGGTACATTTGGGCAACCTGAAAGCTGGAGTATTCATATGCGAGCCTCCTGGAAGCATCCTGCAGTCCCTTATGAGATCCTGATGGACCCCTTAAGCATGCCCAATCACCCAGTGCTGGAAGGGGAGTGCAACCTGGACACCAGGACAGAGGCTAGGGACAGAAGTGACCTCAAAGTTAGTATGTCATGTTCCCCAATGCCCTTTTATCTCATTTGCTGTGCGATGTCATATTTAAGCTGCTATGGCAGGTAGAGCATCACCTAGTCCACTGGAAATGCATTTCAGGCTGGTGCACAGGGCAAGCTGCGATACCATCTCTTCACACTCACTGACAGGGACATTCAAGAGGAGATTAACAGCTTCTGTTACCCAGTGGTGCATGGGAAGCGGTGAGTCCCACTTCCATTAGTCTCCCCCTCCCCCAGAGAAATACCTCATTCCACATTTAATTCTAGGCAGCAAATTGTGCTCTCTCATATTCACATTTCAGCCTGAGGCATGAAATTTTCAAGCACAGCAACAAGATGCCCAGCCATGGAGGACCTAAAACCTACCACTCCTTGAAGTATTTTGAGCTGGCTGATGCCCCAGCCGCCTGCACAAGACCTGATCTCTCTCTCGCAGGGACTGATCCTTTCATATCTGCTACTGGAAAGGAGTTGCCTGAAGAATCCCAATGAAGGCCTTGTTCAAAGATCAGCCCGTCACCATGTGCCCTCCTCACCCAGTTCTCTTTTGGCACAGCCAATCACAATTAGCAGCACATACGTTAAATAAACTAAGCAATAATGAATTTCTCTTTTTAATTTGAACACTGTACACAATACACAACATATTCCAGTAACAAGCATGTGCAACAATACGCTGCTGTGCATTATTGTAATTCTTTCTTAATATCACAAGAGAGGCTACACAGAAGATAGCTGGCAGGAGGAACTCTACCCAACGGATAAACAGAAACTTTAGAACAGCATAAGACACTAACCAATAACAAAAAGTAAGAGCCTCAGTATGGTCGGGGGTGGAGGGGGTTAAAAAAGTACCTTCATCAAAACATCAAAAATGTCAAAACAGTGGGGATAACTAGTGATTTTAAAGAAAAAAGTAAAAATAATAATCCTGTTAACATCTGCCCTACAAGAAAAAAAAAAAAAAAAAAAAAAAAAAAAAAAAACCGTGACTGAGTTTACATTTTGTTTTGATTATCTCATGTTGTATGAAGTCCTTGATATGATGCACAGGGTTTGACCCAAAACATCAGTCTAGATCCATTCAATTCACAGGCTTGTCTCCATTCTGCAGGTCAGTCTCCTGCTCCAGTGTCACATCCTCTGCCTCCCCTTTCTTATTGAAGGTCCCATTTGTCTGTGTGGGCTCCTCCACAGGGGACTCCACCCTTGGCTTTGGCTTGGTGACCACCAACTCACACACACGGTTCAGTTCCTTAAAGAGAGAATAACTCATTTAGCTCATTTTCCAGTCTTCTGAACAATCTCAGCAGCTAAAGCCTTACTAGACAACAATTTTGCCAATGAGCATTTTTTATTCTATTCTGTGCATCATCCTCATTTACTCCAACTTCAATTAACATCCCTCACCTGAAGCTTTGCACGGATGTCAGTGCTGTGGACTACTGGGTCCTCATCTTGACGGAGTTTGTCCTGAGCATTTCTCATGTTGGCCATCCACTCCTGGGTGTCCTTCACACATCTGCTCACCTTCTCCATATCCGGTACATCAATGTGTGTATAGTTCTCGTCCTGACCAACAACGGGCTACATTATTAATACCATTAAAGTAACATTGCTGGATGTACAGCTACCAAATCAAAAAAGTTTAATAGTCCTACATTAGCAGGATTTGGAAAACTCGCTAAAACATGCCAATTTTTCCCAGGGGTCACCACCTATTCACAGATGTATTTATCTTTTATGCATTAAAAAAAAAAAAAAAAAAACCACACACAAACATATTTCCCAAATGCAATTTTGGCAAACTGTTTAAAGTGCATAATCCATTTCATAGGGCTTTTTTTGATCCAATAGCTAGTTTTAATGTCAGACCCAGTAGGGTAGACCATTGGCTAAAATTTACCTGACAATTAGAACATTTATCTTAAACAAACATGGGCCAAGATTGTCCAACTTTGTTAATCCACAACTCTGATCATGAGCCAGAATATTATCTCTTAGGTGCTACTGCTGAAACCACCAATGATACACTGAGGAAAACATATCTGTAGGTTCTATTCCATACTAATTAAGTGGCATTGTATGGAACAGGGTTGGGCAATTTAAGACAAATAACAGAAAAGAAACATTACCCCATTCCTGTAGTTCTCCGTAATCTTCACATAGGTCTGAATTCTGGCTGAGAGCTCCTCGAAAAGCTTAGGTCTCCGCTCTGCTTCCTCATATCTCTCCTGAACAGGTGTACCCAGTTTCTACAGAGGGGACAATCTGGCTTTACCTTCCTGCTCTCTAACTATTGTGCGGCAGCAGTTGACTGGACTACAGTACATGCTTGCTGGTATTCAGGAAATTCTCAGTGGATGTGCCTGATGCAACAACCCACAGGTACTGGTTGAATAGCAGCCCAGGACTGCAATTACTTTTCAGCACAGCAACTACAACAAAAGATGTCAAAGTCAAATTACTTAATTTATACTTTTATTAAAAGTAGATATTTAACCATATTTACAGCTCAACATTTTACTGGAGGAATTCAGGTAAAACGCATCCCTCCAGGGTACTACTAAAGTGATCCTTCCAAAATTGTAACCTTGGCTTGAACGTTGGAGTACCTGTTGCCTTTTTACACCAAAGCAATAGTGCATAAAAATTACGTGATGCATTTGCCTACCTGGATTTCAGCAAGCTTATCCAGATACACCTGCTTCTCTTGATCCTCCCCTTCATCGTACAGCCAGTTCTCTGTCAGAGTCAGGAGCTCAGAGAATTGGTTCTGATCCTAAAAAACACAGCACCATCACCATCCTCACCTCATTGTTAGTTAAGCTCTTTGTAATATCTACAAAAGTGAACAAGCAATGGACACCACACTAGGGTATATGCAATAATACCTACAGAAGAGAAAGGAAACAGTTTGGTACTGTCTTAGTGCAGGCCATGCAGTTGTGTGAACTGGTAAATAAGATTTCTAAGCTACACTACCACACTGTGTTAAAGTCATTCTCAATTCCCATTTAGTAGTGTCCCCAGTGCTGAGCAATGACAGTATTACCACTGAGTTGAGGAAATTGAGGTAAGGCCCCTCAAGTTTGTGCCTGTAGTAATACACATGTTCCTCCACTGCATTCTTGGCATTATTCCTCTCCCTCTCCCTTTGATCTTGCAGTATCATCTCTTCCTGTGACAGTGAAAAGAACCCAGACATGAATTAGTACTGACTTACATAGCTTGAAAAATTAATCCTTTGACCCAAGAGTCTATATTAAAGCTATTAATCAAGTTTCTGCAGCAAGCCAAGAATGGAACAGCAGTGCTCCTTTCTGAGGTATACAACCAGAATCATTGTATTCACAGGTCTGAAGACTTTTGATTCAGTATAATTAAAAACATTATTAATGTACTCACAAATACCACACTCTACAATAGGTTAAATCAGACTTGGAAAGCAGTCTGGTTATAAAATACCATTATGGTATATAGTCTAATCATTTTGTACCGTTAAAAGCTTTTGCAATACCTCCAGTTGTGTGTATGTGCTCAGATGTTCTTTTCCGATGTGCTGCACCAACTTTGCCTCAATGGGCAATCCCACATGCATGGTCTTTATCTTGGGCTTCTTGGCATCAGGGGGTTGGTGAGCTTTGCACTCCCCATTTAGCTGGAATGGGAACACAGATCACCATGTTGATTGCAAAACACACTGCTACCAACCAGCATGCGCCACAGTCATTCCACAACTAGGAGTTTTTGGAAGTGATCTGCACAACATTCTCGCCATAAAAATCTATGAACAAATACAGTGGGTTCCTTGGAAGGCACATGCTCACTTACAGCGTGTGGGTTGCCATGACCAAGTTCTTTTTCTGCTGGAGGGGACTGAGGCACTGGCTGGTTTTCAATATCTACAGATGTCTGGGTGTCGGCTTCATTTTTCTCTTGTGTCTTGTCCTGGAAGCGCAGTTCCAGGACAAGAGGACTTTACAAGCAACCTGCATTTCTCAGAATAATACACTTTGGCTACTGACTATCAGTAATAGTATTCCAACTTGTTTCTTTAAGCTGATGAACACTATACCAGTACAGCAAGAATAACCAGGGCACAAGACTGCAGTTCCTCCCTACTCTGGTCCTGATGGACCCCCCGCCATTTTCACGCAGCATCATGCACATCACACATCTCCTTCACATTAACATGAGGCATGTCAAGTCAACAATGCTGAAGATGCACAGCAGGGCATACCTGAGCGTCGAGATCATCTGCAGCCTCCAGCAGACTTGCGCCATCCTCCATGCTCTCTACTGTGAGGGTCTTGTGGTCCTCTGCTTTCACTTTCTGAACCACGGTAGCAGAGGACACACTTATGATTCCATCTGCATTTACCTGAACCTTAACCTTCACTTTTGATCGCTCTCCATCATCTTGAGTAGATACATTCAGGACTGAAAATTCACCTGAGTGTTGATGGGGTAAAAATAAAATAATCTTACTTACAATGAACCAACATGTACATCCAAATGTTTAAGTTATTGACAAAACATTCAACTTGGAGGTAAAACAAGAGATATGAATTCCAAATTGATACTTACCAATCTTCACCTCAGGGTATGGCAGTGATGATGGGTCTGAATAAAAGGCTTCAAGAACAAAAGGATTTTTCCTGTAGAATGTGATAACTTTGGCGAAAGGAATTGGGTGATTTTTGCAGAAGACTTCGTGACATCTGGAAAGAAGAAATTTGATAAATGATCAGATAAAACTAACACTTTTTAAACAAAACAACTGATGAAAAGATTCTGCTTGGCAGTGCAAGACTTTCTTGGAATGATGCCATCTACAAGCTATGAACTCACCCCATTGGCTCATCTCCTTCTGTGCTCCATGAGAGCGATACTGGGAATGGTGTAACATCTGAGATGGAAAACTCCCTCACTTTAAATGCAGGTGAAAGGATGGCACACTGGATAAAGAACAGTTAACAACATAAAACCCAGCATCAATAATCACTACATAGAATCACAAATTTTAAATGAACTGACAGCACCATGCAGAAGCTCACCTGCAGAGCGCAGCCCCGGGCCACAGCCTCATCTGCATTGAGCGTAGTGCTGACATCCTTCTCAAAGAATTTGACAATCTTGGCCCTTACAGCAGGGATGCGAGTGCCACCCCCAATAACCTCCACAGCACTGACATTCTGGGGCTGCAGCTGAGCTTGCTCCATCACAGCCACCATTGGGACAGTGACACGCTCGATGAGATCGGCACACAGCTCTTCAAAGTGGGCCCTGGAATAGACCAGCCAGTCATATTTAAAGCAGCTGTTACTTTTTTGTCTTTGAACTCATGAAAAGTGTCCTAGAATTAAGTGAGCTACCCTGCAAATTCATACAGACCATGGTGTGTGGATCTGCTATTACCTGTTCATTTTGCCTGACACATCTGTATCATCTATGAAGCATTCAATGTTGAGAGGGATATCTGTTGAATTGCTGCTCATCAGCTTCTTCAGTTTTTCACACTCCTGCTGCAATCGAAGCAGTGCTCGAACCCGTGACTTCACGTCTAGCTTGTACCTGGACTTGAAATCTGCGCAGAAATACTCCACCAGCCTCTGATCAAAGTTCCTTCCACCCAAATCAGGATCAAAGGCTGTCGCTAAAACCTGTGGAGGGAAACAAACATATTTAAAATTATTCTTAAAAACAGAAATTAACTAAGACCTTACCAAAACAGTGGTTACCTTTAACTTTCCCTTGTTAAATGCACAGACGGACACTTGAAAGGCTGAATGACCCATATCTGCAAAAATCACAATCTTGGGCTTCTCCTCTGGGGGTGGAAGGTCTTCTTTGTATATGCCATAATTCAAGGCAACTGAATAGGGGAGAAGCAAGATAACCACCCAGCTATATAACTGACCATACAGACCTAAAGCAATTAGTCACTTTGAACAAACCAAATAGTTACTGTGTAGGCCACATTTATGTATCACTACAATTGTATGACAAAGCCTTTCTTCTGGCATTCATACCTGCTGTAGTATCATTCATTAATCTCAGGCAATTTAAGCCAGCAATCTGAGCAGCATGAAGCACACACCTCCTTTCCGCATCAGTGAAGAAGGTAGGGACCTAAACATAACAGATCATTGAAACAAAAATAAAGTCCAAAATATATCAAAACATCTTTAATTCAATCTATGCCTTGGGATTTAAAAGCAAATATTCTGTATGAACAGATGAGATAAAATTACTTTTGTGCTGAACTGACCACTGGAATTTTACAAATACTACAGGTGTACCAAGGACCTGAAGATTCTGAAACTTACAGAAATGACACAGTCCACCACTTTCTTCTGTATGTTGGCTTCAGCTGTCTCCTTTAACTTGGTCAAGAGCATGGCAGTCAACTGCTCTGTATTGAACTGATGCTTCTTGTCCAGGTACATAACCTGTAGTGCAAAACAAAATAATCACAACACTAAATGTCATCATGCCTTTCTTTTAGGAACATATCTAAATAAATAAATAGATAGATAGATAGATAGATAGATAGATAGATAGATAGATAGTTCGGACCAGCGCCAAAAATGTTTATACCCAAAAGCTAAGTAAAATGATCCATGACAGTCTTAATACAGGCTTGTATCATGTTGTTTCTAGTTAAACTGGAGATCAGGGAGCCTGCGCTTGTTCACACTGCAACTTCATATTCTTATTGAATTAAGTCATTTATACAGCTGAGGGTCCAGCTGTTGTAGAAGTACCCTAACACTCACAGCAACTTTGTAGCAATAGTACCAGATGGTGTTTGGGAGAAGGAAAAGAAAAAAGTGAACATTTTAGTAAACAAACTTTATGATTTTGAAAATTATTTTTTCAAACATATTGAACAGATGGAAGCAGCAGTCACCAACTCTCGTCTTGACTGGCAGGGTAGGCATAGATCTCATTAAACACAGACATTTTCATTACTTTTGTGCAACAAATGAATTGGCCGTGTCCTTTTAAAAGCAGCCATGCTGTTTTGTACTGTATGGAATGTTAATCAATCTCAATAACGGTCCAATAAAGGTAAAGATGTATGATACAAGGATTGTGTGCCGATGCTGATACACATATTTAAAAAAAAAAAAAAAAAAAAAAAACCAAGAAAAATGTGACTAGATCTTCCAGGATGAGAATTACAGAGGAATGTAACATTTAACTGTGTAACACTTCAGTTTTACAGGCTACATACAATCATTAAAATATACAGCATCTGTTGAACCACATTTGGCTGTACCAGACCTTTAAATAGGGAACAGTTTTGCAATCTGTAGTCTTAGATGATACATAACACCTTTCCACTTTCTTTTTGTTTGCAGGGGGATAACACAACAACACAGGGTAAAATGCTACAATCATTAAAAAAATACCATGAAAACAGTAAATTTTTTTCTGGAAATGCATCACATTTTTTAAGCACAAAGGGCACATTTTTCTAAACAAGCAAGCACACCTTTGGCTTGCTGCAGGAGATAGTTTCTCTTTTCACTGACCACATCAGAATCCACATCGGATAATCTCTTGCTGTTGACACCAAGTATGCAAATGTTTCAAATGTCATATTTTATGTTGCTCTTTCATACTGTGAAAATTTCCCCACACAGCAGCAATTTTTGCTTTGTATGTACAATGATTGAGTCATCAAATCAATTTGAATCAGTGAAACGTGAGCGTCGACCCAATGTTGACAAAATTAATTTAAACAATTATTGGCCAATACCAATATGACTGCAACATCATTGTACATCCCTAATTCAGAGTCATATCTGTGTGGAGCCTATCCCAGAAGCAAAACATGCTGGGCTATGCATGATGCATCCTGAACAGTAAGTCCACTGCAGGGTAACAACACATAGAGTCACTCATATTCACACACTAGACCCACTAATCCACAAGAAACACATGTCTCTGAACCATGGAAGGAAACCAGAGCATCCAGAAAAACATATAAATGGAGATTGGGCAAACTCATACAATGAACAGGGAACCAAACCTAGATCCTACTGCACAGCTAAGGTGCTGTGAGGCAATTTGTCACTGTACTACAAGTATATTGGATCTGGTTTTCTTGATTTCTATTAAAAAAAAAACCATCTCTTATGTTTTAACTTTTGAGGACTGGAGAAAATTCCCATCTAGCTGTTGATCATCACTGTGTTGAAGACCAATGTATGACAAAAGATGAAGACTGTCTACTTTAAAACTCAACTAAAATCAAAATATCTTCATTCCTCTATCTTCTTTTTGCCACATATCAGATGTTGCTAACAGCTTTTTTGTTAACCTGTGCTGCCACTGTGTCAGTGTTTCCTGTCCCATATCTTGAAAAATCCTTACCTCAACTCCAGCTTTACTGTCCTTCATTGGCACCAGGTCATATGGCACATTAGACTTCTCTTTCTGGACAACAGGATCTTGAAAGAATCTGCCATGAAATCTCTTGAAGTTGAACACTGTGTTCTTTGAATTGGTAATCAGCTATAAAGAAAGATGAGAAAACTAAATTAACAGGAAATACAAGATTCACCTGATGTAGGCATTCCAATCGGATAGCACCAAGGTAATTTAACAGTGATGTTACAACGGTTTGTGATATTTATCAAAATTGACAAGAGTTTATGGCATTAAATTAAACCAAGAGGGACTGTTACATAATCAAGAGTTACATTTTGAGGACAAGGTATTAAAATGATGTAGCTTATTAAAATTTCCGGCGGTGCTAGATGTCTGGCAAAGTCACCCAATATACAAATTAAGATTAAGTCTACAAACTCTTTTTCCATAGTGAAAAGTGCATATTTACCTGATTTTTAGCTGCATTGCCAATAGTTCTGTTCTTGGAGCCAAAGGACACTACAGACCTGTAGGATTAAATAAATACTCAATTTTAATTACTGGAAGAAAGAAAGATGGACATTACTATGAAATACTGTTTTGCAGGTATTGGATTTTTGTGAAAGGTGCCCGACTGAGGTTACATCCCATCTCCTGGACTTAAGAAACAACAAGCACCTGGTATGGATATTAAACCCTTAAAAAAAAAAAAAAAAAAGAGATTGTTAAGAGAAAGAAAATTGTCTTCAGAATGGGTCCCATTTGCCCCCCCCCCCCCAAAATTCTGAAGCATGTGTTTTACTTTTCATGTTCATTTGTACCTGATTGATTATGAAATTCACCAGAAACTTTTTCTTTGTTGGGTTTGTGATTGATAAGTTCACCCCACACCTGGTCAATTTATGAACCAGTCAAACCCTGGTGTGTCACTTCTGTTAGGGACTCTCATGTCATGTCATTTAAGTGACCAAAAGCCATCTATAAAGCTGCTCTTCAAAAATGTACTAAGTTTCTTGACTTTCAGGAGCACGGCGCACACAAAGTTTACAAGAACCAACTCATTATACCATGAAGCTCCACTGTGGTTTCAAAATGACCTGACATTTTTTTCCCATAAGAAACTGAATGTACTGCTCTGTGCAGAGAGACATGTGTACTCCCCTTTCACATTCTCTCAGTATTTCTGTTGCCTCAAATTTACAGAGAACAAATTCCAAAGCTTTGTTGATATAGCTTTATTCTTTATTCATCACATGCAATAATTTATTATTTAGCAGCTGACATGCATACATACATCCATACATGTACAAGGCCGCTACAGCAACTGTCAGATGATTTTTGTAGGAGTGCTTTTTTGTAGGTGGACTCACTGCTTTCTTTGCTGAAGTCACGTGACAAAACTGAGCAGCTAAGAGGAATGATTGGAGCATTCTGTGAATGTAGGTTGGACCTTTTCAACTGTACCATCATTTTATTTAAGCAAGGACACTGACCTCACACCACACCCCAGCACATAGACATACACATCACAGGGAGGCAAGGAGACTTAAGCATGTGTTGCTGAGCTGTAACCTTTGCCCAAAGCAACGTGCAACATCACACTCCTACGTACAACATCAGTTCAGGGCAAGCACCTTGATCATGAGTAGAACACCCAGAATGGGTTTCAATCCAGCAACCTTCAGCTTACAAATCCATGTCCCCAGTTGCTGCCTTTCCTGCTAGTTATTGAAGGTACCATAATACTGTAAAATTATACCCAAATTACTGACGGCCCTTGTAGAGCATTTTTTTCAAGATGCATGACTGAATGACTAAATGAAAACTCTTCCTACCCCAAACTGCAGCACCTGGACCATAGAGAGACCAGCCTTCTAGTATTTTCCTTCTCTCAAAATGCATTCCTCTCAATAAACTTAAGCAACAACCAAACTCCAAAGTGTGTTAAAATGCTAGTTTTTAAATGTTAATTATTCATTTATTCCATAACAATGTATTTAAATGTCAGCTATTAACCATGATAAGCACCTTTCCACATCAGCTGTACATCCGTACCAGATTACTGTCAATTACTGGATGTTTTTTTCACCATGTCTTACAACATTACACATCGCCTAAAATTATTATTAGTAATACTCACGCAATATCACTGATATTAGTATGAACACCCGCAATAATGGCACCACCCAAACGATCACACGAAAGCAGATAAATACTACATGTGAACAGTGTCATTTCACGGGAATTACCGACAAGGGGGACTTACGGTGTACACCTGTCCGTGAACTCATTGGTCACAGTCTCGATGCCACCGCCTTTGGCCACGGCGATGTAGCTGTTCTGAAAGCCCACGTCGAAGCCCACCACCGACATCTCCTGCGCCCTCCTTCTGTCGCCCTCTCTGTGTTTACCTTGTGTTTATGTCGTGTCGCGCTGTGTTTTCGCCTGTCACAGCGGTGCTAAAGCGATGCACTGCAACCCCGGTGCTCAGAAGCAGGGAACCCCCCCCCCTTCTCGAGCCATTTATACTGTGAGCGGCGAACTTTCCAGAAACTTCTCCATCCTTACAGATTTGGCGCACGGCGCTCCGCTTCGCCCGAGGGTGTCCACTCAGACAGCAGGTTTAACCACCGCGTCAGTTTCTACAGTTTTTTTTTTTATAGAAGAGTTCAGTATAAAACGTGTCTTTTTATAAAGATGGTGTCGGGGACACATCCCCAGCGGCCCCAACGTAAATTACGCCCACGACCGTAAGCCCGCTACCTTATTTCTAGATCTTTCTCGATAACGAGAAGGCGACTCGAGCGATATGCGTACGTTTTCCACGTTGTTGCCAAGGCGACTCGACGCCGGAACACTACCACTACAACAGCGCATGCGCCCCTGTTGAACAGTACACAAGTCCGGAGAAAACTGTGTGACGAAACTAGACCAAAATCCTTTAAAAGAGACATGTTTGTACAAGGGGTCGATGGGTGGGGGGGGAACAGCTCTGCTGAAGACTGTTGTGGCTCAAAGCAGGAAATGTGCTTTTTTTTTTTTCCCCCCCCGAAACGCCAGCAGTAGCCGGGGCACTGGCGTTTTCGTCGGCTGCGCCGCTCTTCTTGTCGTTCTAGCTCTCCGAATATGAGAGAAAGGCCCTGGACTCTAATGGCTGAGAGAAATAAATCTCACAGAGCGCAGGGATAACGGCGTGGATGAAACGAAAACACACACAAACACAAACACGGCTTTGACCTCAAGGGGGCGCGCCTGCACCGCCTCCACAGGGTGTGCATAATGTACATGAAGCTGTGGCGGCAGATGCCCCGCCGGCACACAGCGCTCCGTCACAGGGAGGAGTGTGTCGGAGCGAAGCCGCCTGCTCTCTGCTCGGACGCGGACACGTCTCCGACTCCCGCCATGCTGCCCCGTGGCCGCTCTGCGGGGGGCACAGTGGCGCTCTGCTTGCTGCTCCTGGCGTCCTGTGAGTACGGGGCAGTTGTGGGGCAGCCCGCGTTCGGGTCGCCGCTGTGCGCTACGTGCTTCCCGGAGCGAGGAGGGCAGCGTTCTGGGTGCCTTTTGGCACAGTGTTGTACTTTGACTGCGAAACAGGGGTGAATGGAGCGCTCGGACGAGCCGCTGCTGTTTTGGTAACTGTGGCGGCGCTGTTGGCGGACAGACGGAAGTTGGCCACCGCAGCTCTTGCAAAAAGTTAGTTCGTGTCAGTGGGGCGACGAAATGGACGCCGCTCGGAGCGGAGTTTTGGTCTCTACAGACAGTGAAAAGCGCGCGTTTCTCCGCGCGTTTTACAAAAAATGTGTTTACAGAGGAGATTGTTAGCGGTACGCAGGTACTGCTGTGTCGTCGGACTAACTGTCGTGTGTGTGTGTGTGTGTGTGTGTGTGTGTGTGAGAGCGATAACTCGTTTTCCGGATTTTGGTATAGTGAAGTTTAATGTTTCTAATTCAGTTCATTTTGTTACGTTAGGAAATAAAGTGACAAACACGATCGGTGCCCGTGATAGGACATATGAGGCAAATGTGTGCTTTTTGTTTTGAATAATGCCAGTGTAGTTTGTGGTATTTTTTTCACCGTGAGCTGCTGCTGCTGCTGCTGCTGCTGCTGCCGCCGCTGCCGGAGCGGCGCCGCGGTGTCCCCAGTAAGGTGTACAGTAAGCGGAAAGGATACCGGGGCAGCGAATTAGGATAACGATCATCTTTCTGTATTTATTTACAGTACACGTGGGTAAATCACTGTGCATTTGATTGCTTAACGTTGCGGGTCACTTCCGGCAAAGTTGATGCATTAATAACGGTTAATAAAAATAATAATGACGATCTGCCGGACCCCTGTTTGATGTGTGACCTCTGTGTGCCGTTTCGTACCCCCCGCTGCGGGCGCCCGTCATGCTGTCACACTGTCCGTGTTTTCCATTATTCTTTCTTAAGTAAAGTATAAAAACGACTCGTACATTATTCTAGATGTTTTCGCTGCCTTTTTAGTCAAAATAAATTGGTTTCTAAAATTGTTTGGTGCAGTTTTTTGTACTCGTTTCCTTGCCTTTCTAAACGTAAAAATCTTGAAATGTTTCTTCAGGCTTGTTAAAAACAATGCTGTTTGTTTTTACGCACTCATGTATAATAATGCCTAAGGTTGTTTTGTCTGGGGGGGGAAGTCAGTTCTTAATCTTGTGTGGATAATCGCTTATAAGAAAAGAACAGTAAGAGAACACAAGTGGAGGTGGTTCTGGTGTGGGGAATGTACCACAGCTTCTCTGCCACCCCTGAACTTGAATATTAATTTTATTGTATGAAAATGGAGTGAGAGGGAGAGAGCAGGTAGTGAAAACTGGGTCTTTTTGATGAGCCTGTTATGATTTATCACTGTTGTCCCTTCACACTTTTCTGAAATACTAGTAAAGAATAGGTGAGAAATACACCTCACTTTATAGTTAGTGAGTTGTAATAATTTGCAAAAGGATTTTTGAACACTTTGCTCTGGTAAGCTCAGGAAATTATGTTTGCACTTGATTTTTCTGTTTAAATCGCTCGGTGTGCGCAAAATCCTGCGCCAATCTTTCCACAGTGTCAGAGTGTGTGCCGTGCTGGTGTTATCAGGGAAGCTGCGTGACAGCGATTAGACAAAGCCTTAAACACAGCGTGTGTTTGCAGCAGGGTGTCGCAGCTTCTGGTGTGCACACGCTTAATACCAGAGCAATGAGTGTTGTACACACCCCTTTATTCATATGTTCCATTAAATACTGGATGATAACTGGTGTCCTGTCTGATGTCTAAAATGATGAAAAGTGGAAAATTCCGACCTAAAAACACCAAAACCCTTTTACCTGGCAGGCTCTGCTATGGAATGTGAATTGCTGGACAAGCAGTCTAGTTTCCACTGTTCTACTTGTATGGTAAATATTTAACAGAGTTGTGATTAAAGAATTTCTTGATCAGTTCGAACAAAGTGATTAGTATGAAATGGTTCCTTGTTCTGCTATTAAAGATTCATTTTGTATACTAGCAGTGCAAGTATGACAAGCTCATTGTAAATCATATTATAATCAAATTATATCAGATGATTTTGTACCATTGATGATGTATACAAATTTACACAAAATCAAGCATGTACAAAAAATGTAAGGGTTTGAGGTAAGATGTCAATCTTTGTGGGAAACACTAAGTTTTATTCCAGATGTGAGACTAGAAAGCTGCTGTGTGTGTGTGTGTGAGAGAGTAGCTGAATGTTTCCTGGTCCTCACACCAGTCTTTCACCAGTGACTTCCAGCCACCCAGCTTTTGTAAACACAGTGTCCAGAGTTAGGACTGTCTGAAGGAAACACAAGACAGGACTAGTGCTGTATGAGAAATTCTGAGTTTACCAGTATTGTTTGAGAGGTCCTGCTGTGTCTGTGTGTTTATCCCAGTTTTCTTATGTTTTTGTTTTCTCCTGACTCAGCTAGTAAGGAAGCACAGCAGTAATGAAGAACAATTATTCAGAAAAATAGTATTTTATCCAGAGTTCACAGCAAAATGATGCTCAAAGTATATTTTAAGTCATTTTGTCTAAATGATCTTGTCATAGTTTTTCGTTCTGGTCTTGATTAAATATGCTGTTTGCCTAGATATGGCAAAACATTAAGGAGTTAAATGGTATCAGTTTGTGGTACGGCATGGTGACGTGGAGGGTGGTGCTGCCACCATGCAGGTCCTGGGTTTCAGCTTGTGAAAATCTGGCTCAGTTTGCATGGGCCTTCTCTGTGTGCTTGTTTCCTCCACAGTCCAAAGGGAAGTTTCAGGTGGGCTGATGACTCTACATGCTGTCTACTGGCATGGCATTTCATCCAGTGTGTGATGTTTTGCACTGTGTGTATCCAGGGGCTTGGCGTTGGTCCATCATGACCCTGTTGAAATGAATGAATGGGGTTTTTGGTATAGCTCATGTCATAACAAAAAGCAAGTGGAAGCAGGAAATGTGCAAATAAATGTCATAAAAGGCTTTTCACATACAATTGCACAAGCCTATTAATGAATTAAAATGTTCATAAAAGCAAATGATAGTTCAGTTCAAGCAAAGGTCCACGTTGTCAGAAGTTTGCCAGAGATGGTGCATAGCTGTGATTCATCTGGATGAAAGAGACCTCAAGCTTTAATGGGGCAAAGACTTGGAGATCAGGTACCCTTAATGAGCTCTGATACTGGCACATCCTGCTGTGAGCAATGCGCTCACAAATGCTTATGAGAGAGCGTAACCCCGTCTTTTTAATCAAAAGCCAGAACCAATGACTTTTTCAACAGGATTCGGCAGAGGGAACTCGAGGCACCTCGCTTCTCCTCGTGTTAATTACTGGTGGCTCTGACCTACTTGCATGCAAACACCTGACTGCAGCACTGTTTGTTTTCCCTCTTTTGGCCAGGGAGCGCTCTCCCTGCAAAACCTTTCCTAGAGCTTAACAGATGCCAGTGTTAAGGAACTGCTGCTAATGTGCCTTCAGCAGCTGGCTGAGAAGGCTGCGTCTCCCTGACGTTGTCCTGTCCGCCTGACATCAAGCATGGACTCTAGTGACGTCTTCCTTCTGCTTTTCTCTCACTGTCCCTAGAGTCCCCTAAAAAAAAAGTATGAAATTATCCTGCTTGTGAAACTATTGGGAGCGATGAAATAATGAATCACTCCACCTCCTGTCATCATGCCTTCAAGGACTGACACTCACTAAGGCAATAGAGCTCAAAACAAATCATGAAATATCACACAGCTAAAAAAGTCAATAAATACAGGAGAGTGTGTGTGTGTGTGTGTGTGTGTGTGTGTGTGTGTGTGTGTGTGTGTGTGTGTGTGTGTGTGTGTGTGTGTGTTGGGGGGGGGCTACAGTGATGGCCAGAAAGTTCTACTTTATCCATTTAACCCCCACACTGGTTTTAGAAACATAGTTGGCATTGCAAAGGCCCACCTTTGCTTTTTTTCCCCCATCCATCTTCCACTGTCTCTCAATTTATTGTTTTGCTACTTCATTTTAGAAACGCCCAACTCAGTCTCACACCCCCAAGGGAACTGTTTATTATTATCACTGTATTGTTATTGAAGAATCACTACTGAAGTACTGTACAGCTGTGCTGTCAATTGTGTTGTGGATGTGTGAACCATGGATTACAATCTGGGAGAGTAAAGCAAATGTGAATACATACGTATTATGTTTTTAGTATTAGTAGTATAGTTTTGTCTTTGTATAATATTAGATTTATGTATTAGTGTAGTGTTTTTAATCTTGGCAGTCATAGTAAGTGTATTTTAATTTCAGACCTTAGTTTTCTATTTTTGTTTTTTCTCTCGTGGCACTGAAGCAGCACAATTCCAGATTTCCTGCAGACTGAAGCACTGTCATTTTGTGGTGAATCAGTCCTTGCACCACTATAGGGGTACTATTTTTAGCCATGAAATGATCAATCAATTAGTCACTTGACAACAAGCAACCACAGCAGGCATCATTATGACCAACACCACAATGCAGTCCCTAGGATGTAAATGCAAAAATTAATTCTTTCCTGTGGCCTATATTACAACCATCTTTATGCCAGTCCGTAGTGTGATCTTCCATGCTGTTGCGATCTGGCCGAGGGGAACGTCACTTCTGGTGAGAGGTACAGATTCAACAAACTCATCAAGAAGGCCGATTCTGTCATGGGTCAGAGTCCTAATTCGGTGGAGGCTGTAGCAGAGGCCAGGATGAGGAGAAACCTGCAGTCCATCATGGACAGTGACTCGCATCTCGTAAATGAAGCCGTGAGCTAGTCACTAGGATATTCATCTTAGGTACACGTCTTGCACAATAGAATTTTTTTTGGACTGTTGTTGCAGGATTTTACTGTAGTAAATTATAATTATAATATAATTATTTTTCCCCCCACTTTGATCAGCAGGTTTTTCATTATGATTTAGTTTGTTTATTAATTGTTCTTATGTATCCTATGCGTTCAGCTCCTACACGGCAAGTTTCCCTGTGGGGATGGATCATTGAAGTCCTATCTTTTTAATGTGAGAAGGGTATATCAAAGTACATAAGCTCGTGTCTGGTAGCAAAGTAGTTAGAACTGTCACCTTGCAATCTAAGGTCTCAGTTTTAAATCTCTGCGCTGCTGTGGTATTCTTGAGAGGAGTACATATTCTTGGTCTCAAGTAAAAATTACCCAGCAGTATAAATTGGTAAATCAATACAAGTTCATTAAAACCCCTAATAACACACTTCACAGCAAGGCAAGTTCTGATATAACCCGATTGCTGTTTGGCTCCCATCCTCCTCCCTTTCTTTACAAACGTATTGTCAGTGATGAATGTACAGGATTTGCTAAAGATGATGTACATTTGGGTAAAGTTTTTTGTTAGTAATATTAGTATTTTTGCGGTTGTGGGAGGGCCTATGGCCTTCTCATAATGTGCTGCTGCATGTTTCTAAATTCTTGGTTCTAACTGTTACAGGGAGTTATATCAGAATTGTTGATCTTCTCTGTATTCTCTGTGTTCCAGAGTGATGGGATGGGCTTGTCAAAGCTTGTGTTTCCACAGTCTAGTCTCCCAGTCCATATAATGGTTGAAGCAGGCTGTTAGATTATTCTACTAGTACATTCATTTCTTGATTTATATGTCTAATGTGCATGTCTGATGGCTGTGTCCATTATTTCTTCTCAGAAAAATAATTATGCTTCCCAGCCTGCCTGAAAACCTCCAAAGCAACTTTTCCAAATATCAGTAAAACAAACATTTTCTAGAATGTGCAGTACAGCACACACACATGCAGTGGTGATCAGCCTGCTGTCTACTGACATTTATAACAAACAAAACCAAGTTTATTATGAGTATTGTGTGTGCTTGAAAAAAACAGTAGGTGGAAAGTTCTAAAGAGACTGTCAGTAATGGAGGAATTCAGAACAAGTGAACTTTTAAGTAGTACAGAACATTAACTGTGTAACATAACCGCTCAGCAGTAGTGCTATGGGAGCAATTGAATGTTCTTGCACATTCCGTTTTTATATACACATCCTGACGTCATCCACTGACCAGTCATGACCAAAATATTTACATATACAGCTCTTCTTAAAGACCCAACACCTCAAGCTCATTTTAACTTCACTTTAGCTGCACCTAGGTGAACATCACCTCTGCCTTTCCTGGGTTCCCACACTCCTTGTCGAGTACAGAGCGAATACAATTTATACATAATGCCTCTTATTTAACACACGATGCACTCCTGCATATAAATCAAGATCGGCACGTCAAGTAATGGTATTAAAAATCAAATCCTGTTCCTGCAAGAATGCCTAAATCGAGATCATGTAAATTGAAGGATGACTGTTAATTCGTGTTTGTTTTTCTCGTTCATGTTTTGTTTACAATAACTAGGTCAGCTTCCTACACAGATAATAGACAAAAACGAATGAAACTTTTTTCCATTTTTCTTATTACGCAATAACTGGACGACCAATTGTGAAATTTACGATAAAGATTTTACAAGGGAACCTTGCATCTTGCACAATAGAATTTTTTTTGAACAGTGTTGTTGCAGGGTTTTACTGTAGTTTCCTACTTAAGATTGTAAGTTGTCTTGGACAAAGATTTTGCTAGAATACAAACTGCTGAAAAGTTACCACATAATTATTTTTTCCCCCACTTCAATCAGCAGACGTTTTTCAAGGTAAAAGTAAAGACTTTCAGGAGCCAGATTTTTGACACTGGCGGTGTCAACCGACTGAACACAGTTTTAATTAAATATTGTTAAAGGAGACAGATGCTTATAAATTAATTTCCATGTATTTGTCTAAATGGACTCGCTCGTGTTGTCGATAGGTGAGATTGAGAGCCTGATTTAAGTAATTAAAAGGATAGCCTTTTCATTTATTAAAAAAAATTAGAAAATTACATCTGTTTTCATGTTTATGTCAGTGTTGATGTTGCAGGTTGGTTGTTTATTAAGATGACTATAATTGAGAAGCCTGTTAAAAGGTAGTGATATCTGCCTTGCATGGAATTTTATTTCTCAATAATTAACTTCTGTAATTTTTTAAAATTAATGATCATTTGCATGGTGTTTGACAGAGTTGGAAATGCCATGTTTTATTCACTTACCGGTAGTGAAATTTTTTTTTTCCTTTTGTATTTGCACACTTATTGTTCATGAAAAATAAAATATTTATCTCCATCTGGATAATTACTTTAAAATATATGATGAATTAATTTCTAAGGGTACAATAAAAATGCTAAATGTGTTTTATTTGAAATGGTTTATGCTCTAATGCTGTCTCTATTTAACTGTTTTCTTTGTTTTTGTCTGTATTCGCAGAACTTCAGATATAATACATAAGAATCATTTTTAGTACATGAGTGTATGTATTTGTTTCATGTTCAGTTGAGCCTTTTTTTCTTGCAAAAAGTAGTTTTTTTTTTTTTTTTTCCCCCTAGAAAAAAGTGTGCAAATCCCAATGGTCTGTCAGAATTGATCACAGTTTCCTTTAGCTACTCCCAGCGAGAATCACCATGGTATAAGGCTGAGGAGAGAAGTAGAGAGACCCAGACCCTCCTTCCTTTTAGCTCATCTTATGGGATACTCAGGAATTCCGAGGCCATCACAAAGATGTAATTTCTCCAACATGTCCTGGGTCTGGCATGGGATTGCCTCTTAGTAGGACATGTCTGGTATTATTACTGTAGAAGCTGACCAGGTGACATTGGGATGTATATGAACCACCAAGTGACTTAGCTTGATTCAGAGGAGCAGTGGCTCTATTCCAAGGCTCTTCCTGATTGCTGAGCTCCTCACCTTTTCATTGAGAGGCAGCCCAACGGTCCAGAAAAACCTTATTTTTGTTGTTTGTATCTCATTGTTTTGGCCATTGTCCAAAGCTCATGACCACAGGTGAGGAGGGGGATGTAGGTCAAGTAATGAACCAAGAGCTTCTCCTGACCTCAATTCCTGCTTCACCAACACCAATCAGTATGGTGCCTACAAAACTGCTGATGCTGCACCAATCCACCTTTCAAATGCACATCAGAGGTCATAGTCAGATGAGGCTGGAAGGACAACATCATTGGCCAAAAGTAAAGATTCCACCCTTACTGCCCTCCAACCGAACACTTTTTAAGCTTTCGCTGTGCCTTGATATCTTGTCCATGAAAACTGCAGCGAAGAAAGGAGAGAAGACACAATGTTGGTTCAGGCCCTTGCCCACACTGTACAGATGTGCCAGAACCTGTGATTCATCTACGTTGTAATGTTCCGGGTTGTAATGTTATTTGGTGTGAAACATCACAGCTGAAACATCACATGATCTCAGATCTCAGAATTTGGCTAAATTCGAGCTGTACAGGCTGACACACCATCAAAAATTCTTTTTCTTAAAGTGCTTTAGTATTCACTGTGCTTATAAGTAAATGAGTACAGATCAGACTATTTCGCAGGGCTGTTTTGGCACAATTCAGTCAAGGGCTGTTTGATATGTTCTCACACAGTGTCCTGGCTCTGCCTATATCTGAGTTCTGGTTTGTTCAGTAAAGTCTCTTGAAGCCCCCCCTGGCCAAAGACTAGTCTTGAGTGTGATAAAGATCGGCTGTTCGTCACACATCAACTAGAATCATGAAGGTAGGGGAGGGGCGGCGAGGTGAGCTTATGCGATAATTTGATCTGGAGGAAGATACGTGCCTGGCACACACACTTAGCTATTTGCTGCAGAGATTATTCCATGTTTCCTCACCCTTGGAAATCAGTGATACCTATTCTCAGGATGCCTCCATCTTTGTGTATCTGCCCCCTGCTTACCTGTCCTAGTGAGTGGGTGTGGGCTGGGGGGTTCTTGGATTGCACAAGGGACATCAGGCAGTGGAAGAGACTTCATTGAACATTTTCAGATTGGACTCCTAATGTATACAAGCATTTCAGAAGTTGGAGATATGTAGAACGCTGTTGCTCCTTGCTTGTTTTTGGTGGCTCCTTCAAGAAAGTTCTGACAGTCTTGGTCATTTGAACCAGCTGTATTTAGAATTAAAAATGCCATCTTTTTTGCTATGTGGTTATGTTGATGTTCATTAAAAGGATATAATATGAAGTCCCTTGCATGAGGAATTATCTTGCTAAGGATCATCCACAGCTGTTGAGACATCTCCATCATTATGCATTATTTATTCATTTCATTGGGATGCAGATCAAATTCAGCTGCCCTGAGATGGGGAGGAACAATGGGAGCACAGTTGACCACCTCTGACATCAGCTTCAGTCCCCCTCAGCAAATTTTCTGTGTGTGACTATGAATACAGTTGAATGAGACATTGTGCAAAATGGCACAGAGAAGTAGAAGATGTGAGCTCTGGGAGGTCAAAGGCCTGTTTGCTTCCTGTGTCAAGACTGGACAGCAGGACCTCTTATTTGAATGTTTTTGTTAAATTCCGTGGATGGGGGTGAACACAAATCATAAACATGCACAGTAGCAAGTGGGACATATCTGGACTGATTTGGTTGTAATGATAGGAAAGCCTGCCATTGTGAATTATGCTTTGCAAAACTGGCTGACAGAGTTTAATCAATATGGTGTAATTAATAATTTAAATGAAATTGATTAACAATTCAAATTGTAAGATAAAGAATGGAGTAATTATTGACTATATGTAGTATCTGTTTAAAGGTGCCTGGTAAATGACTTGATGAAGGTGTGCTGGATACTGATTCTGCTCTGGGTTGTGACACGGCCTGCAGTTTGTGGGGGTGTAAAGTGCCTGGTGGCTGTTGAAGGGAGCCAGTTCCACACTCACTGGAAGCTGCTATCTACAGAGGTGTCTAGTCAGGTCAAGTGTACTAAAGCTGGAAAACATCTAGTTTTACTTTTAAAAACGCTTTTGATTTAAATTCCCATTTTGAATACACCTGCCATTAATCATAATGTAGAGAACTGAAAAGTAAGATGGCAGTGCTGTTCTTAGACAAGCCAAATAGCCTGGATCCTCATGGATAGAACCCATGGAAATCTGAACTGCCTTGCCATCCCTGATTAGCTCAATCCACACTTGGTCTCTGCCTTATGCAAATGACAGCTGTCACACGTATGGTACATCCACACTGTGCCATTTAGTACTTCAAGTGCTACCTGAGCTCAAAATGTCAGCTTCATTTGTTTAGGTAACTCAAAGTTGAGATGAGATGACACTGCTCTGGAAACAGATGTGTTATAATGGTTTGTGTGATCACATGAATTTTGTGACAAAATATTTATGTTAGTCTGCTCATTTTTATCCTTGCCATGTATATAGTTCTACTGGGTAGCATGATGTTTGACTTGCCACTGAGCAGAGAAATAACATCAGGAATGAAGAAGCCCTGGGCAAAGATGGCTGTCAGCTGAGTAATGGTCACAGTAGAAGTGTAATAATAGGTAATGGGGGGGGGGGTATTTTGTTAATGACTGCAATGTTAAAATTTCTGTGCAAGCCAGGCCAAAATAATCCTACAGTGATTTATCCTTGACTTATATTCTCACAGTCATAATCAATGTAGTGTACATACTACTGTAAGGTGGTTAAACAATCTTTAAATCAGTTTTTCAAAGCAACTACATAATTGTGTGTAAATGGCAACATGACAAAAATGGGGAAAAAATGAACTATGTAATGTAGCATTTTGACAGCAAACCATGTCCCTTGTTATAACAGGTGTTTACAAGACTAAATTTATTTGTCTGTCTGAATTTGACTGCTCATGTTTAAATAGGTCTCGAGTTCCCAATTGAACGTTAGTCAGTTATTCTCTCTTGGGGGACCGAAGTGCAGCTGTCAGCAGATGTCCTCCTTCGTGGTCCACCATTCCTAAGAGCTTTTACAGAGATATGGCAAAAGACAAAGAGCGAATACCAATGTTTTCTCCTCAGGAGCCTAATGAATGTTGGAATTTTTTTTTAATCCCCTTTGTCAAGGGTGTCTTTGGCCCCAGAAGACAGTATGCTCTATTTCAGGGGGGTCCCTGTCCTACACCCAGGTCTGCTACTACCAAAGGTGGAAGTGTGCAACGTTGTACTGTCAGCTAGCACCACTTGGTCTGCAGACAGATGTGGAAGGATGAAAGAATACACACTGGCAAAAGTTAACTTTTTTTAAGCAGCTGGAATGTGCTCCAAACCATCTTGACTATGGGACTGTTTCAGATGCCTTGGCTTAACTCCGAGGTCTATGTGCTGCTGGAAGTCTGCAACACTGTATTCAAACCTAGCAACAGCGGTGCTGAAAGTAGTCAGGGCTAATCTCACCAAGGCAGCCTCTGCCTAAAGGATCCAGGAGCACATTGTGGACAACGACCCGAAGAAGGATGTGCCAGGGCAGACAGACTTACCCCGACTACATGGGAAAGAATAACAGTCTCCTTGATTGGGAATGTGTCCCTGTTGAACAAGTTGGACAACTTTTTCACTCAGTTTGAGGCCCTCAACACAACCCCAGTCATGAAAGCAGCACCTCCTCCTGGTAACTAGGTACTGTCTCTGTTTCTAGTTGATCTGAGGAGGACTCTGGCAATTGTCAACATATGTAAAACTACAGGATCAGAGACTAATTCCAGCCATGTGTTAAAGGAGTGTGCTAGTGAACTGGCTGAGGTCTTAATTGGCATCTTTAACACGTTGCTAACTCAAGCTGTTGTCACCAGGTGCTTTAAATCCGTCACCACCACCCTGGTCCCCAAGATATCAGCCATGTCCTGCCTCAGTGATTATCGTCCTTTTGTACACACCCTGGTCATCATGAAGTGCTTTGAGAGGCTAGTCATGTCTCACATCAAGGCCAGTATTCTTACACTCCATACTAGTCCCTCATCAATATGCCTGCCAGCTCAATAAATCCACTGATGACACCATTGACACTGCAGTTTACCTGGTCCTGACCCACCTGGACGATAAAGACTGTTACAACAAAATGCTATTTATTGACTTCAGATGAGCATTCAACATCTTCCAAATGCAGCTGGTCAGTAAATTATTCTTACTGCATCTGAACATGTCCTTGTGTAACTACATCTTGGACTTGCTGACCAAGTCCAAGACTTGCTGTAAGGATCCATGGTAACACCTCCCACACCACCTTGAACACCAGCAGCTCACAAGGCTGTGTGCTCAGCTTCCTGCTGTTTACTCTTCTAATCCACAAATGTTACTGTTTTGTCTGGCAACACCGCATCATCAATTATGCTGATGACACCACAATCTCCAACAACGATGAGTTTGCCTACACAGGAAGTGGAGTGGCTTGTAGCCTGGTGCAAGGACAACAATCTGTCTCTCAGTGTCAACAAGACCAAGGAGATGATTATTGACTTCAGAAGGATTCAAGCTGCTCACACTTCTCTGTGTATTGCAGATTCAGCAGTGGAGCTGGTGCACAGTTTCAGGTACCTGGAAATGCACATCACTAAGGACCTCTCCTGGATCCACGACACAGCCCACCTTGTAACATAGGCTCAACAACAACTCCACTTCCTGAGGAGACTGAAAAGAGTTCATCCTCCACCTCCCATCCTCACTCGCTTCTATAGATGTGTTAATGAGAGCATCCTGACCTCCTGCATCTCAGGCTGGTATGGGAACTGCACTGACTCTGACTGGGGAGCTCTGCAGTGGGTAGTGATAACTGTCCAGCCCATCACCAGGACCTCACTACCCACCATACAGATTACCTAAAATAAAGAGTGCATTAGGAGAGCACACAAAAACACCTTCCAGCCTCCCCACCATCTATTCTTCCTGCTGCCATCTAGGAGATGCTATCATAGCCTGAGAACCAAAACGACCAGGCTGAGAAACAGCTTCCTACCACATACTGTCAGGTTGCTGCACTTAGATATCTTAGGCCATCAACTCCACCACAACTGTCCACAACTACTGCCATCCACTACTTGTGTGGTCACTGCGTATCCATTTTAATCTGCTTTTGAAAAAAATGTGTGTAAATAGTACACGGACAAATTGGTCCTGATGGTGTTTACTGTGCTCAAGAACATCAGCATCATGGTTCTCATGGTCTCATTTCCTTAATTATCATTGAAGCAGATGATCTTTGTTTCTGATTTACAAATTTTCAGCTTACGAGCGGTTTTACAGGAACACATTATGTTTGTAGATTGAGGGATTCCTGTAATTAATTCTCAGTCATGCTACCTCTCTCTGTCCAGCTATAACCAAACATGATGAGTTCAGCATTCATATTCCTCTTCGTGAAGGTCACGGTTCAACAGCTTCCTCTCCAGTCAGTGGAACAATATTGGTGTGATATTTTCATACTGATTTCTTCTTGTTTTCAGTCTGTAGGCTTATTAGCTGTAAATATTGTATATCTTTTTGGGATTTCTTAATTACCTGGTTATTTTTAAAGACTGTTTGTGAATAGGTAATTCTTGCAGCTAGTGGGGATCAAAGTACATAAGCATTATTTTTATTTGGCTGATGCTTTTCTCAGAAGCATTTTACAATGATAAGCTACTTATGAAGATTTACCCATTTATACAGCTAGTTAATTTTTGTTTGAGCAATTTACGTTGAGCAAGGTATTCGCAGCATTTGCTACAGTAGGAGGTGAGAATTGAACTTGTGACCTTCCATCATGTCAAAGCAATGTCAGTAACTACTACACTCCTGGATACTGCTGGTGTTCCTTCATGATTTAACGTTTCATGGTCATGTCTTTTGATTTTGACACTATAATCTGCTGATTTCTGTTCTGATGTTGGTACACACTTCTCAGAAGCATCATGCAGACTGGGTAGTAGAGAGGCTGCCTAAACCCCCAAACGTGGGGCACGAGATGCAAGCAAGTACCATTTAGCTGCTGCTTATCGACTGTGACTCGCCTCAAGGAACCTCCCAACACCCACTATGTGGGGATCAATGCCAGTGAAACTGGGCTGAGCATAGGGATGTGGGGGGGGAGTGCTCTGTAGTAACTAAAATGCCTACAAGGATTAGCAGGGTGAGTCTCAGAATTCAATTTAAATTCACTGGCTGAAGGGAGACAAACCCTGAGACTCTATCCCCCTTCACAAGCAACCCGGTATGTGTCCCATGATGCAGCCTGGCTGCTTTAAATAGACCTCTGAGAGATGGACATCAAAACTGCCAATGCATTATACAGGCAGTCCTGGTTATCAGACTTAATTTGTTCCTGAAAAAAGGGTTGAAAAGTCAGATAATGGGATTTTATTTCCCATTATTTTAAATAGAGAACAATATTAATGTGTTCCAGCCCATCCAAAAACAACAAACTAAGTTTTCCAAATATTACCAAAACACCATGAAATGACTTGTAGCACAGTTCCATGAGGCACAGCATGGTCACAGCACATTCCTGACTGATACCTCACACACTGTTCTATGATGCGGCATGTGACACACGGCACATCACATGTGTACTGCACCCTTGCCCCCGGTGCACAGTAAGGACATGAGACCTGTCCAAAGAGGCAAATGAGAGATGGAGAAGAACTTTGGGCTCCACATTCTAGAGGTCTAGAACCCAATTTTTTTCTTGAGTTTAAAAAATGAAAATGCAGGAACTAGTGTGTTTTCACAATCATTAATGGGTATGTTTCTAGGCAGTATTTTTTTAAATTAATATTTTCCTGATATTCAGCAGACGGCAAGAAACATTCAGTAATTAGATTTATGTTAATAAGTGCAGACAGTTTGAAATGAAAAAAGGCAATTTGCCATAATGAGCTGTAACTGTACTTACAGAGTGAAAAGTGCGTAGAAATGGCGAATGTGAGACAGGAAACGAGTGCTGACTCTCCTGTTATGTTCAAGTTATGCAGCCTGACTCAAATCTGTCAGACCACCCTGAGCTGACTTTAAAAGTCAGCTCCTTCACCAACTCATCTCCTCTCCTCCTCGGCCTTCTTCAGATCTTTAAAATCAGAATAGCTTTCTTCTTCTGCTGAGATGTTGTTGGCATACAAGCACAGTGCGAGACAAAACATAGGGGGGCAGCAAATTGCAAACAACTCAGTGGCCACAGCACACTGTATGTAAAGAATCTCAATCTCGTGCAACTTCAAATTGTAAGCAAGAAATTTTTATCTGAAGCAGAGTCACTATAGCAGGACCGGGTCAGATAAAGTGGATGGGTATCAAAAGCTGAGAGCTGCTAAAGCAGGAAATCACATACTGAGATGCAGGCTAACTAGGGTTTGCCTGTATGTGTTCCTTTGATATTGGAGTAGTCTTAATTAGTTCCCCATGAATGTTGGCCAATTTGTTAATCTTTTAGAATTCTTTTTGTCATTAAACACATGTGTGCTTTAAAAATGTTCACAAATCAAAAATATTTGGTCAGACAGATTTAATGTACAAAGTGCAGTGATGATTTGGGCTAGCTCCCAGGCATCAAAGAAATGTCTGTACTTAAACCCGTACAGTATGACGGGATGGAGAAAACGTGTCATCTGATGTCATTGAACAGAACATGTTTTTAGCAGCATATGTATCTTACCTACTTTCTGTGTTTGATTCTTTTTTCAGTGCCACTTGCTATCAGTGCTGAAGATCGGGAAGGAAGCAAATCACTGGTAAGTAGCAATTGCTAGTTAACAGCCTTCTGTCAACTCCAGATGAAGATGGAGACTTTTACCATGAAAGTGAGGTGTTGCCTTTCATTCTTTCATTCAACATTCTCATTTGAAAGAAGACTTGGCCACTTGCCAAAGCGGAGAAGCTCCCGGATCATGGTCTCCACAGGATAGGATTAGCGATTGACCCTCGGAGACTTTCGCAAGTCAAGCCCCTCATCTCCCACATCTCAAGTGTGAAAAGGGCTCTGTCAGCTGTTCTCACAATTTTGCATCACATTAGTTTTCTAAAACCCAAAGCAGTGGTTCACACAGCATCTGTGGGGGGTGGGGGGGGGGTTCCTTGATATAATAACTTTGGTTGGGCTGATTCTTCTTGCACAAGTGGCTTCTCAGCCAGACCTCTTGAACAAGCTATGGTAGGGTCTGACACTTGCAATCAATAGGCATCAAAAGTCAAAGGCAGTCCCATTCAGCTAGATCACAGTGGGAGATATGGCTTATCGTGTTGACCCACTGGTGTATGACACATAAGGGAATTCACTCATGCCTCTGTCGTCTCAAACAGACTTTAAACTGGGCACTGAATGCATTATTTATGCTGTTGTTTGATTCTTCCCTGGTTTTGAAACTTGTTACCTGTGTCATTTCCTGTGGTATTGGGATATGCGTGGTTCTCAGGCCCAGTAACATTGTATAACATTGCAGTGTTGAAGATCAGGGCAGGTGAAGCAGATGCTGTGGTGTTGCTTCAGGAAAAAGACAACTCTTTTTCCAAGCTCTCCTTAGCCTCCAGCCCCATTAACATACCATTACAAAAGTAAACAAGCATGATTATAGTCTGCTAAAACATATCTATGAGTCAGATTAAATCTAGGAATTGGAGAAATAACATTTTGGCTCATAACCCCAGGTGGGCGGTGAAGTGACATGCCATCAAAAGGGAATGAGACGTGTGGTTTTCCTTGGTTGTTACTGGACTGCAGACTTTTTAAGTAGGACAAATCAGTAGATAACTATGCAGTCTGTCTTCTCTGATAATTCTGGAAAGGTAATTTTTTAAATAATGTTCCCTGGTCAGAATGATCATCAACATAAAACTGCTATACACTCTTTACCTCACAAGCTCTCTCTTGCACTATGCTGAGAATTGCACCATGGCAACAAAGAATCTATAAAATTTCTGGCCCCAGTGGAATCATGGAAATTGATGCAATTTTCATTTTATGAGGGTTAATAACATTTTCTGTAAAGTCAATCTGTCAAGCAGAACTCTTCTTGGGAATTGCACTGTTAAATGACAAGTTGTTTTGCATTTTTAATCATTTTTTAAAAAGTGGCTTTAACAATGGGTTTAGACAGCAAGGTCTCAGCAGTATGTTGATAGCTACAAAACTAAACAACCTAAACTAAACCTCAGCTTGGTCAAGTTTACCCCTGGCCTAAACTAAAGCCAACTGGAGGTAGCTAACAGGTCTCTCTGCTGCTTGAGGTCGAGGAGGAGCATTCATTCCTTGTTTTTCCACTACTGTCTTATAAAACTGCTGTGCTGGTCTCCCACCATTCCAGGTCAGGTGCTCACAAAAATCTTTTATTCATTGCCAGGTATATTTCTCCTTTCCAGAAAACCCCACTTTTTTGGCATTGAGGTGATGTATTTTTCATCAGGTACAACATAGGATTCACTGGATCCACTTGTTGGCTGGTGTCACTATCCTGTTGGTTTTCACCTGAGTGCAGAGGCAATAGCCATGTGAAAAACAGTTGTAAATACAGTTATCTGTCATGATAAAAGTCTTTCACTTACGAGTTTTTGTGTATATGAATGAAATTATTTAATGCTCTTTACTGAGTTGTGACCAAATTTGAGTCTCATTTTTTCACATTTACAAGTAATAAGAGCTGTTTGCGCCGTAATGGTAATTACGCCTCCGACTTGAGAGAGTTTACCTTATGAGGCAATTTCCAGGAAAGCTTGTGAGTCGGGGATACCTGTCCTGCAATGCAGGCAGATTTATGTTTAAGCAGAGACCACCACAAGGATCACTACCCTCTCACTTGGGCATTTGCTGCTCTAGCAACATACAGAGCAAAACAGCACCAGGTTTGTTCCCATATGATACATCAGTGTGTAGTGTGTTGCTCTTACTAAAATTCACTTAACTTTTAAATATCAGATGTGGATCACACTCTAATATCAGACAGTAGTTTTTAAAATGATATAGGAATTTATATTTAGGCTTTGTTCAACACATTGTTAAGTGCCATCGAGTCTGTCTCAATGCAGTTGTGTTCCATCTTTGGCCAGACTGCTAATCTTTGATAGAGGGGTATGTGTAGCTGCAGTTATTTTAGCATTGTTCAGCATAGCTTTGATTAAAATGTCTTTGTAATTGGTTGTACTGTCAGATTAGTGTCTCGAATAAGTTTCGATGTATTTCATTAACAATGTTTACAGTCACATAATTTGTACCGGTGTCCTTGACAAGTGCAGTGTTTTCAGTGAGATATGGAATTTAGATGGACACACAATGCCGTAGCGGCAATCGGGAGAGGTGGGCGTTTTCTTTGTGTGCTAATGAGGTTTGCACAGAGTTGACTGAAAATTTGGTGCATGCTACAATAAGCCAATCTAAGTTTTCCCTCCTGTCTCTCTGCAGCTGTTACACACACATATACTGAAGAACAGGTATACATACACTTTTTTTCCACCAAAATTCATCATGCAGTCAGGTCTATGAATTTAAGGGTGTGAGGGATAGCTTCTTCTGGAATGGTACAGCTGAATGGAATCTTGATTAGTCAGCTAATGGTCACTCGATGAAACATTTCAGCATATAACATGCAGGTAAAACAATAATTAAAATGTATAATATCTGAAAAAGTGATGAAGTGGGATGAGAGCAGCACAAACAGTATAGAAGGGTAGTGCAGGAAAAAACAGGATTAAAAAAAACTGGATGAAGAAGTGTTCAAGTGCTCTAAAATAACTGATGTATTTAGAGTTAAAGAGATGAGACACAGCAGGTGCACATCTTCAGATATTAAGGCAGCTTTCACGCACTGTGCTTGTTGTGCTGTTCAGCGATATGGTAGCCCATAAAAAGTAATTTTACGAAAGTTGTCCACTGGCAGTCACTAATGCAATATGTTACTTTATTGTTTTGTGGAAAAAAATCCATTTGCCATTTTCATTGTAATAAATTGTGGCACAGTGGTCCAGCAGGTCATGTCAGTGCCTCACAGTGGCTGAGCTGCTTGCTTGCATGTAAGTTTGAATCAGGCTCAGGGTGTTCATGTGTGGAATCTGAATGTTATCACTGTGTTCACGATCCAAAAGATGAGGACAACAATGGTAAATCACTTCCAAACCTCTGCATGAAAGTTATGCAATTGTGTTTAAAGAAACAAATATACTCTGTCAGTTCCATAGGCACCTATCTGTGTAATATATAGTGGTAAAAATGTTAGTGTTGGACCAACTGTCTGTGCTTTAAGAATCTCGTGTCTGCATCTGTATCTCTCTGTCTGTTGGTGAAGTCGATTTTTGTTTACTATCAGTTATACATCACTTTGGAGAAAGCCTTCTGCTGGTTATATGACTCTAATTTGACACCACAGCACAGACCCCAACCCTAAAATGACCCTTGGAAGTCAAGTTTTCCATACATCCCACTGATTCAAAAGGTATACTGCAGAATAAATTAATACAACAAATGCATAGGATATAATTTCTTGGTACGCTGCAGCTGAAATTTGTTGTACTGTTGAATGGTTAAATATTTTAGTGTTATAGAACGAATACAGTCAATGACAGGGCAGCTTAAGTGTGCACAGTGTTATTAAACATGCAAGTGGAAATTAATATTGTAGAAATACATTAAGCCCTCTTAGTTCATCATTTCAGATAGAGAATTTAAGTCGGCGGTGCTTTTTTCTTTATGTGTTGCAGTATATTGGACCAGTGCAGCAGCATTTGTACTAATTTTCTTGACTCAGGACTATAAAGAACAAATGTAGGACTTTGCACGTGGGAACACTGAAGCATTCATACTTATGTCAGCATAGATTCTTGTGTCCTTGAACAATGATGAGGTAGCAAGTTGCAGAGTCCAGTGACCTTCTATGGGAAATGTTTGTATGTTTCAGGTTACTATGTTCAGAAATGAAAATATAATAAGTAGAGTTTTCATTTGTGTTAATTTTTCTTTTTATGCATCATTTCTAATTTTCACATCTAATATCCTATTTGGTTAGTGTACAATGACATCACAACTACAATAAAGTCTTTCATTGTTTAGTGGCCAGTACTGCTAAAGGTTGATCTGCAGCAGGTAACTCCTGGACTGAAAGTAAGCCTCATTCCAGCCCTGGACACACTTAAGGAGCCTACTCCTGTATTCTTTTGTCATGCCCCTTATCAAAATTTCTTTTCTCACATTCTTCTATGGCCTTGTATCTCATCTATTTGATGTTTGTCATGTGGTTTATTTTTTGGGGAGTGACCGCTTACAGCTTCAGAGAGGGAGCAGAGAGCAAAACCACAAGTCCATGGCATACAGCTATGCCAATCATCACCATAGGTCACTGACCAGGTCCAACCTGTGGGGAAATTACAATACTAATGCCTTTTCTGTCTGGTGGAAAGTATGCATAGTTTTACAAAGGGTGTAAAAGTAATTTTTCTGGGAAAGTGATTTGATTAAGTAATATTAGAAGTATATACAATAAGGAAGCGTATTAAAATTGCTGTTTTTTTGTGAGAGAGGTATATAAAACGCTTTTGCTATTTTTTTTGGTCAACCCTGTGGGTCTAAAAACAATGGGAAAACCTTTTTTTACGATTTACTGAGTGCAACAGCATAATGTACTCAATAGAATTAGTAAATCCAATTGAGTACATTATGCTGCATTTGAGTGTATTATTTCGTCGCACTCAGTAAATCAGACTTATGTTTCTTGTTCATTGGCACGATATCTTGAGGGACATTGACCACTAACAGTCCACTGGGGAGACCTCATACTTCCTTCCACCACACCATCTTAATGCACTGGGCTGTTGCTAACGTAATCGGTTAGTTTGTTTCCTCATGCACTCAACAGGGAGGGCACATGGTGTAGATGTTTTCATCGAGTTAAAGGCTGACAAGTGAAACCTCCCCCTGCCACACACTCCAAAAACCACAGATAGGAGAAACACCTTCTAATGATGTAGGTTGTGGGGGTGGGGGCATTACTCCTGCATTATTTGCGTAAATAGCTCAGGGGGTGCATCTGTTCTCAAGGTCTTCTGCTGTTTTATTTCTTGCAAGATTAGATTATGCAGACAAAACATGGCCACAAGAAAGGGAAAGAAAATATTGTTTTTCAGGAGCCTGAGGAACAAGTTGAGTTCTTATCTTATGGTTTGGTTATTACAGTCATCCCTCGATTTATGCGTCTAATTGGTTTCTGAAAAGATTGTGTAAATCAAAAACGCGTAAATCGAGACAGCTATTTCCATTATTTCTTATGGGAAACATAATGATGTTTCCCCAGTCCATCCAAAAACCTCCTAAATTAACTTTCCCAAATATCACTAAAACACTTTGCACATAGGGGATCATTGTGCTGCACAGCACACAGACACAGGAGGATTGCACTGTGTAGTCTCCATATGCGCACACACAGGGGGTATGTGCCCAGTGCGGCACCTGCACACACACTGATAGCACTCCTGGTGTACTTCAGACCATGAACTTCCACACCAAAACTGCAGGGTTTGAGTTACCACTCCAGAGTAATTCCCGCTTTGAAGTTCACCAGTTCTTCTGAAGAGTGGAAAAAATAACTTGGCACCAAAATCTGCTGTGTACTGTCAGTTTATTGGAAGGACTCCAGCAGTACAGCATTTGTCCTATTTCGTGGAAATACAACTATGTCACTTTGCTAACTGCTGCGCACACTTCTTCATTTACTCCACACATACCTAGAAAGATCCACCTCTCCCACCCCACCATGCCCCAGTTCCTTAATGCAGTGCTGTCATATTTTTAACAATGCACAGGTGCAGTGACTCTGTTGCACAGCACAAACAAACGCTGGGGTTGTGCCATGTGCAGCACACACACAGACACACACAGGTGTGGATCCTGACTTTGTGTAAGGCACACACCCACAGCACGCAGGAATCTGTGAGTAATTTATGTTTTTTTATACATTTTTTTAAAACTTTTGGATGAAATTGTCATGCTGGAATTAATTTTTTAATAATGGAGTGCATTTTATAGCACAAATATGCATGTAAATTGAGTAATGATATTAAAAATCAAATGGCATTCCAACAGAAATGTGTAAATAGTGTCTGTGTAAATTGAGGAATGACTGTAAATTTTTTCTTCCCTCTTTTTTCTGTGCATATGATTTAATGGCTTTGATTTTGTTTGCCATTGAGTTTCCTAAGAAGAACAGACCTTGTGGTGGTGTTAGCTGTTTCAAGTCCCTCTGTAGGTTGAGAAGACCTGGTGTTTGTATTGGGGAGGTGCTTCCCTGCTACTGTTCAGTACATCCCAAATCTCTGTTAACTTTTTGTGCCTCCCTCCCCAGCTTTGAAAGCACAAGGTCAGTCTTTTCCTAATATAAACCTTATTACTTGCCTATTACTTAATCTAAGCCTATTATGATCCATGTGCTGCCCAAAGCCTTCACACTGAAGTCATACAGCTCTGAGCAGGAGAGCTGATATGAGAACGAGAAGGAGCTGTCACTGCTGGAAACCTGTAACTTAACAATTGCTTCACATGTTGAGACTCTCTGGATGTCAGTTTTATGATTCATTTCCCAAGCTGGTTGTAAGAATGAAATTGTTGACAGACCTCCAACTGATTATGTAGATTGTTTTGTGTAGATATTTGATGTTATAGTTGTTCTACAGTGTATAGGTCTCTACGTCTTCATAACAAACCATATTTGAAAACTTTATCTGAACTTTGACCACCCTCTCTTTTGATCAGAAACTCAACTATGACATCATCCCATCATTAGACATTCGAGTCAGGCTTCAGTGCTGATGCAAGCCTGAAAAAATTGTCAACTTGGACCCCCCCCCCCCCTTTCCCTTCTTAAGTGTGACTTTTTTTTCCCACAGCCCCTGAGAGCACAAAGAACTTGTGTCAGTTCTATCTACCAAAATCTGTGGAAAGAGTGGTGTCAGGCTTCTAAAGTCTCTTTCCTGTCTTTTCAGATCCAAGATACTGATCAAGACAGCCTGGAAAGACAAATCAGTGAGTTTTGCTGTATCTTCCATTACTGCTGTGAGCATTCAAAGGGTGAATGTACTGTGCAGGGCCAATGTGGTGCCTGTGTCTGACAGCTCAACTCAGCTTGTAATAATAGCAGTATGTAAATATTTACATTATATTTAGATTTAATTTATTCATTTACTTGATGTTTTCCTCTAAAGTGACTTATACTGTTAAGCTGGTTACAATGATTTACTCATTTATGCAGCTGGGTAGTTTTTGCTGTATTACCCCAAGGGTAATACAGCAGGAGTTGTGATTCAGGCCTGGATCCTTCCAGTCTAAAGGTGGCAGCTGTGTCACCTGGTGCCCCAGATAAAGAACAACATAAAAAAGCAGTAAACATCAGGGAAACTTCAAAGATTGGAGTTATTTTTGCTGTGTTATTCATTTTTTTAAGTTGTTTGGATGGAGCTGTCATTGTTTTAGTGTGATAAGTGTTTTGTCTGCTGAAAAACTGGAGGTTATTGTGCAAGGAACCATCCATTAACACATTAGGGTGCTTACCAAGAGGTGGTGCAGAGGCTGCTGAATGGTTTTAGCTGGTATCTGCAATATAACAAATTAAAGCAACATGAGTTACTAATTCATTAAAGAGACTGCGATACAATACATGTGGAATTCAGTAAACGTCAAGCATGTTTTGGGACAGAGGTGCATGAGACCATTCTGTAGCAAACATCCCAGTTCACCATTTGGTGAAACATAAACACATAAAACAGGTGGCTGAATGCATGGTTTACAGGGCTGGACTCGACCTCTAAACCCCCTGCATTGGCATAATGTTGATGGCCTTCAGTTCTCTAGAAACCCTGAATAGACCCATTTCATTACGTACACACCTTGGTCCCAGGTGTTACAGCTTCATTAATAAGCAAAGTTGTATTTTATATGCATTCAAAAGATTTTTTTTCACCTGCTTCTGAAGGGGTATGTAATAATTGTTCAGATAAGGTGCCACAGGGTTCTATAGATAGAATGACACAACCAAATGAATAGATGGATATATAGATAAGAACTGAAGGAAACTGCACAATTAAGCCAGAGCTTCAGATGTGCCGATATTCCTGCTTAATGCACGTGAAACTGTGCTGTTCCTAGCGGTCCCTGTGCCCTTCAGCTTGCTTTCATTATCTCTGAAGCCATTGCCAATTAATCTTGGCCATGGTTTTCAGAGTGATGCATGCTTAATTTTGTTGCGCTGTGCACTGCAAATGAGGGTAACCCATCACAATGCTGCTCATGGAAAGGAACGGGTAGCAGAAGCAAGCAGGAGGAGTGTTCACCCTGCCAAACTTCATTGGCCTCTGTCTTCCTTTGGGTGGCCGGCTTCACTCAGGCTCGGTGTAGGCTTGACAAATAGCTTGGAACCGATTCTGTGGAAAATAAGTATAGTCTCATCAAAAGGTTCTCTCTGAATGGCAAATGGCCTTTTACAGTTAACGTGTGGTCAAAATGCATTTATCTCACAGTGAATTAGAGAACGGAGGTCTATAACCCCGCGCAGGAGATATTGGCAGTGTTATGGTAATTGTTTTTTGATAAGAATGCAGCAGTGACAATAACCAAATGAACCAGATATTCTCTTACAGTGAGCTGAAAAATGCATATATCTGTGTCGTCTTTATCCAGGCAGGCAGTGGTTTATCAACAAATGACAAAATCAATTTATTTTAGGCAATCCAGGGTTGATTTTTGGCCCTTCAGCTTTGTAGCAGATTTATTACATTGACTCAGCTCTTTGCCCATCATGCCTACCAGTTCAAATTTGGGAGTGAAATAGAAGAAAGCTCAGAGGAGCTGTCAGCCAAATATGCAAGCTTGTTCGTCATCTGCATGGCTGAACTGCAACAGAAACAGAAGCCGAAGGAGAACCCAGCATTCGTCGTCTGTTTGGGTAAAGGAGGAAGGCACAGATGCCCAAACAACGTGGCACTCCAACTGGGCCCTCCAGCTAATCCCTGTACATCTGGCAAGGAGCACTTCTGGAGCCTTCCAGATGACAAACGGTGCTTGTTGGAAAGAATCTACTCACAAATATAGTCACTTTACTCTTTCAAAGTTTTGGAGTTTCAGAAGATGCTAAAGATGTTATAGCATTTAGCTATGAAAAGCAGAGTATTTTATCTGTCTGTGTTTATTTAAGATGATGCTTTTCTCCAGAGCAGTTTTCAGTGTTAAGCTACTTACAGTGATTTACCCATTAATACACCTGGGTCATTTTTACAGGAGTAATTCAGAGTAAATGCCTCGATCAGAGGTACTGCAGGAGAAAATGAGATTCAAACATGGCTCTTTCAGGTGAACAGCAGCAGCTCTAACTACTAAATTACCATATGTCTGTCTATCTATTTATTTATACTCACAAGAGAAAATAGATTGCTTGTTGTGGTGAGCAGCCACTCTGAAAATTGTCAGGCACACATTTGTAATGAACCATGACATTTTAAACAGAGTGTTTGTGATTATTTTTTAATTACGCATTAATAATATAAAATGACAAGCTTATTTTAGTTAACTCATGCTTTTGCCGGAGTCTTGTCTGTGACACAGAGGTTTTTATTTGTTTTAGGCTGATTGTGGAGAAAATGTAAGTGCTGCTACCCTAAGTGGTTGATTAAACAGCATTGGTCTACTGTGAAACCGTTGCTCTCATAAATTTTCATCTCACCTCCAATGAAATTGTGATGGCATGTCAGTATGTCTACATTTTCTGGTTGATTTTAATCACCCTATTGTGCATTGCATTTCTTAACCATGTAAAAATGTGTATGTTTTAGGCCTAGGTAGGTAGAGTCAGTCTTTATTGTTTCTGAGTAGCAATATCATTATTTCATTTGCATAAAGTTTTGGTTTGTGTAGTATTTGTTTATGAACCTTTTGTATATTTTCTATCTGTACATCCTTTTTCAGTAACTGGTTACCCAATTAGTTGGGCTGTGGTGTGTGTGTGTGTGTGTGTGTGTGTGTGTGTGTGTGTGTGTGTGTGTGTTTGTTTGTTTGTTTGTTTGTTTGTTTGTTTGTTTGTTTGTTTGTGTGTGAGCTCCTGCAGCAATTTTGCCATAAAATGATGGATGAATTACTGCTTGTGTTCATCTAAAACATATTTTTGCTGTTTGAATTTATGTTTTTCAATTTTACATCTATCTGTCTTATACCCAGTTTTTCACCCCTGTTCTATATTTTTCAAGAGGCTGAGACTTATTTGTTACCTCTTGAGAGCACATTGAATGTTGAATAGATGAACAATGTGATGATTATACAGATGAGTTCATAATATTTTCAGAACTTGATATGCATTCCAGCAGTTTGGTCTTTCTTGCGGATACAACATCAGCTTCCCTCCTGGTTGCAAGGGCTACTTCTTTACCATTTCTGAACTGAGAGCTGTTTCCCAGTTTCCTTTGCGTCTTCCCAGTAAGACCACGGCATCACAGGTTTGAAGAAAGTCTTGTTAGTCATTCACTGCAGCACAATCAGGCTCTTATGAAGAGACCATTAATATTTATAAATTACTTTTAATTGGGTTGAGCACAACTAAAAAGCATTGATATCCACAAGCCTGCAAACCCATTCAAAGAGAATTGTCAATAAGTGAGGAGCATGTTGCCTGGCATGTAAATGAAAGCAACATTTTAGATATTTGAAAAGAAAATGTTTATCATGGCAAGATTTACACTTGTGGACATGGTCCTCTCTTTTTGCCTGAGGAACAGGTCCTGGTTGCCAACCAACTTATTATAAACGCCCTAGCATGGTTCCCTTGGAAACCATTGGAAAGATGCTGACAGAAGCCATGTTGCAGCTGTGATGTGTTGCACACCTTCACCAGGACATTGCAAATGCACTCACTCCTCAGCGGTTTTTCTTTGTCTGCATCCAGTATATCAAAGGAACTGGACATTGTACCTAAAAATATCCGTCCTTCTCCAGTCTTTGCACCCTGCCCTGCTTTGTTCCAACTCAGCTGACCAGCATCTAATGCCAAGAAGGCACAGACCATTACGCCCCCTCTGCTTTTGTAGACTTACATTTTTATGCAGTTCGATCCAAGGGTCTCATGTGCTTCTGAAATCAAATTTTGTCCTTTAAAGAAACTAACTTTTGAAGCCTCTGCTGTTGATCATGATTACTTGGTGCTTAATTACCTCTCGTGTTGAATTATTGATGCCGTGTGGTCGTCTGGTACTTATTATTCACTCCTGGACAAACCTTGTGGGACATCTCCTGCAAGACCGTCATGAGTGAGATGAGGCAGCTCGAAACATGGCACTAAAGCTCAGGTGTCCTGGCTGTCGCTGTGTTTGTATATCTGTTGAAGACCTACAGTGAAGTATGTGTAATGCTTAATTCCCATGAATAGAAGAGGAGGACTGCCTGAGGAGCATGGCTCAGAAGTAGCCGTGCCGTCCTTTCCCTGCTCGATGCCTTACCTGAACGCCCAGCGCTCCCTGGTGAACTTCCATGCAATTGCTGGAGAGCGTGCTGGGCGTTACTACAGTGAACTGTGGATTGGGGCGAGTTATGGTGGATGTTAATTTCTGGTTTATCGAAGCCAGTTCTCAGCATCACCCAACATTGCTCCCATAGAATCAATGGAAGAATGAGAATTTCTCACTGTACCTCCACAATGGCACACAGCAGCACCGTATGGAGAACTTACAGAACTTTTCTTCTTGGGGGAATGTAGTGAGAGGGTCTGTCATATATTCTCACCACTTCATCATTACCTACCCCTCTTCTCTCTAAAGTGTATCGCTGTTTGCTGGGAGCTGGAGTACATGTGGATCCGAGTGCAAAGGAGCCATTTTGGGAATGGTTTAGTCTAAGAGGTGTAACAGTATGAGTTGCATGGTGAGGTTTATTTTTTCAGAGCCTGCTTGGGTGTGGAAATAGACTATTGACATCCTCCTCTTTCTCAGCTGAGGAAGCACTGTGCCACCATGCCCATGTTTTTATCATCCTCTCCAAAATGTTAATAACCTCCTGCTCTGAATTTCATCTCTTCAAGGGGAGCTACTGTTCATTTTGAGTGTTAACATTTCTGGAGAGACTATTGCCAGACAAAAGCCTCGTAACCCTAAAATAGCACTCAGATTTTTGCATTTGTTTCTGTCTGTCTTTCTGGCTGAAAGACAGTGCAAGCATTGTTGTCTTTGCACGGTACAAGGTCTCCGTCGTGTGTGCAGTTAGGCCAGGTGTGGTTATGTTGCTTTGCAGATTGGATAAATACTGTAAACTCGATTTGTTTGCTGACTGTATGGACTCTGCGTGGAGTATGCAACTCGATATGTGTTTTTGTGTTTTCCTATACCTTGAGGGGACATTTTTCTTGTATGAATGTTGCTTTGCTATTTTCAACCCAGTGCAACATTTAGAATTTGCACCAGATGCACGGGGTCATACAGTTTGACAGTGTGTAGTAGCAGAGGAAAAGCCTAGTGTTCATCTTTTTTTGCTGTCCCCTTGCATTACCTGTGGGATTTTTTTTAAAAAATGTAGAGCAGCTATAAATAAAAAATGACTTGTATTAGGTTTGGATTAGTACGCAACACGTGTGCATGGGGCGTAGCGTGTCGGCTCAGCTCAACATCCTCAGAAGTGCTTCATAGAAGAAAGGCTGCAGGAGTACACAGAGGAACAGGGAGCGGCTGCCTGGCTCTCTTTACTCTCAGCTGCTCTGTTTGTGCTTCTTGCACCCCTTCTCCAGGCTTGTTATGAAGCTCTCTTCAGCCATGTTGCCACACTGGTGTTAAACCTAAACAGGTACTTATTCCAGATAGGTAGTTAATCCCAACAGGTATTTTAACCTGAACTTGTGTTTTACCAAAACAGATATTTTACCCTAAATAGCTGGCTAACCTGAACATGTACTTAACACAAACTTGTGCTTCACCTAAAGTCAATTGTTAAGACCCAACCTAGGGCAGGGATGTAACACAGGGAATAAGGAGAGAATTGATGTGGCCAGAAAGAAACCAAACCCTATTTTTAGATTTTGTTTTTGGTCATTTATTATTATTATTGTTATTATTAGTGCAACCCAGTTACTAAGCCCTTTCTCCAGCAGTGAGCAAAACCAAAAAAAAAAACAAAACAAAAATCCCTGTACTTTTTGTGTTAACTAAACTACGCTAACTAAAAAGGTGCACTATTCTACCCATGTTCCCTAACCACAGAAAAATGAGGAGAAAACCGTACAAAGAAAATCCGCCGTTTCTGGCGGTTGCTTAATATTTACAAGTATTTACAAGAGCAACAGGTTTGAAACACTATTTACGCTATTTACAAAGGTTCAATCCCACATACACTGAGTACAAGAACACGAAAGGTGGATAGCTCACCAGCTATTGTTAATAAATGCGACACAACTCCTTCTGACACAGGCCTTCTCCTTCCTCTCTTCTTTCCTGATTCAGGTGTCCTCCTTCCTTAAATGGCTTCTTCACAGTTGGCTGCCCAGTAGCATTCTGCTGCCAATTTGCCACCTGCTGATGGAGAACAGAACATGCACAAGGATACCAAAGGCTTTCTGACCAAGACCGTAACATAAACTTGAGCAGTTAGCTCACCTGAACATGCGTTTACCCCAAATAGCTAGTTAAACTGAACTTGTGCTTAACCAGAGCAGGGAGTTAACTTGAACTGCAGCAAGTAACCAGTTGTTTAGATAGTTTATGTACAGGTTAAAGTTTGAAGCTTACGGAAAGCCCTGCTCTGAACTGTCTGAATAGGGTATAAAGCAATCAGACTTCAGTTTGTGTTTTTTCTGCTTTTAATTGTGTCCTGTGGCACCAGTGGCACACATATGTTCTTACTTGCTCCATGAACAAGTGAAAATTTTTGAGAAGATTTCTGTGTTCCTCCAAGTGTCATTCCTTCTCACTTAGTGACTCACTTTCATTTACCGCTTGTCCTGATCAGGGTCACTTCGGTCCAGCGCTTACCCTAGACTCAGTGGGCACTAGGAGTGTTATACGCTGGATCCCAGCATTGTCGGGTAGCCACACACAAACATTCAGACATGCACACAGCATGGGCAATTTTTTACATGTAAATGAGCAAATTGAATGTAACTGCAGGCATTTTGGCTGCATGCCACAATATGGGGGATGATGATGTAAGTTGACATTGAATGAACTGTGGAAACCTGAGGTCCAGATTTAAGTTAATAATAGAATATATTCCCAGTGATGCATCTGTTGATGGTTGCTGGGATCAGAGCGCCTATTGAAAACTGCACATGCACCATTGCTGTTGTCCCACAATGCCTAGGGCTGTGGTTTTAAATCTGAGGTTCAGTCCTTATTCCGTTTATATAGAGTTTGCATGTTTTCCTATCTTTGCACTGGTCTCCACAGTAGTAAACATCATCCCTGTCTTCCTTTACTTTGGAAACCACTCAAGTGGTCACTAAGTGTTGATGGTGACTCAGTGGCACTTGCCTCTCTTTCTCTCTCTTTCGTGCAGGCACATGCACGCACACACACACACACACACACACACACACACAGAGAGTAGTTTATCAGCGATTATCAATGTGGTCCATCTTCTTCAGCTTCATTCCAACAAGGACGAGGCCTTGTTACACACAATCCAGCTCTATGATAAGATTAGGGTTGTAACACAAATGTTGTTAAACTGTTGATGCAGGTCAAGAAGTCTGTGCTAATAATCATCATATGTAAAAATGTCAATCAGCATCAGACTAGTTCCCTGTAGTATTACGAAAGCCATACAACTGGTGTGTGAACGAGTTCTTTACCTTGTGTCTGATTTACATACTTTGACTCAGGAAATTTGCTGGGCCAGAAAATCTTTTGAACGGCAGTCACCCAAATGCTTTCGTCATTCATAACATCCGCTGCTGTTGTCTTAGGAAATTAGCTCCTCGCTCACTGTGCAGTTCAGTATTGTATATATGTGGTTTTTTTTGTTGTCTTTGTCTGTGACGGCCCTGTGTTCTAACAAGCACAAATATACTTTGCTGACATTCTTAAGTTTCTCTGTAGAAAGTAATGGTAATACTAATAATAAATGTTAGTGCTTTATCATTAACTGTTTGTCCAGTGCATTGTCATGGTGGTCTGGAATTAATCCTGAAAGCACAGGGAGAGGAGGAAGGGCACATGTTGGACTGGATGATGATGAAAATTGTTTTTGTTTGTTTGTTTGTTTTTAATTAATATGAAGCCCTGTAGTTAGGATTGGAAGAGGTTCAGCCCTATGACATTCTAAAGGTGACTGTTACTCTCATAACTTTTCAGCACCCAAATGCTGCAATATTTGATTTTTTTTTTTTCTCCTCATACCCTCAGTGTAGTATTCTCAAGAAGCTGGTCACAGTCGGCTTTCTCGGGGCGGTTCAGTAATGCTGTGGAGAGTAGCGAGGCAGGGACTAATAAGGCCTTTTATGCGGTAAGCCTGTTGGGGGGAGGTGCTAAGCTGGGCTCTGCTCTCGAGTTTCTAAATCCAGAACAGGTCGTCTCTGGACGGATGCAGCTCTTTTTTTATCTGTGTTTTCTCTGTGGAATAGAGACTGAGGGAAAACATTTGGGTGTGAGACGCGCGCGCACACACACACACACACATGCACACACAGACTTAGTTCAGCCCTGTTGTTGTAGGACATTCTGGTATGAAACATCATCCTACCCAGTGTCAAGGTGCTTCTCCTGTCTTTTTCCTGCATTGTGTGTCCCCTTCACCCCCTCCCCTGCTGCAAAAAATGATCCACTGCAATTTTAATTCATGGGCAAGCAGTAAGAGCAATGAAATCCTCTTCTGCCTGTCAGTGAGAAATGCCTGGCATCCCAACCACCACCGTATAATCACATTGATTTATCGATTCACCAGCTTTCTTATGGGAAAGACCCACCCTGCGGGATGGGGAAGATGCCATGAGTTGGACCTGTGAGGAGAAGGACAGAGGCTGAAGGAGATGATATCCTCTAACATCCATCAGTTTCTTCAGATTAGTCAGAAGCCTTTTAAACAGGGGCGTGGCTTCCAGATTTAATCTTAATGAGTTTCTTCTTTTTTAAACAGTCTTTTCGAATCCCATGCCGGGAGGAGATTATCATACACACACACTGAGAGGGGCTTGCTTCCCATCAGAGGCTTACCAAGGATCTCCGTTATCAGTGTCAATGCTGTTATCACTTCCATTGAATGAGGACTCCATAGGTGCAAACACACACACACACACACACACACACACACACACACACACACACACATTAGCAGGATGCTTTGAGGTATCATTCAGTGCAGCGCAGTCAAGCAACAGGGTCCTGTGCTTTTCAAGCTCTGCTGCTCCACAAGCAGACTGCCCAAGATCCCTGGTGGGGGTGGGGCAGTGGGGGGAGGTTAGCTATAGATCAATACATGCTTTGTGAGGGAGACCCTCTGGGTGCAGCCGAGTCCAGCTGCTCAGCACTGGGAAGATTTGACGCTGACTGAAAAAGGCTTCAGGCAGTCATCACTAAAGACTGGCCTTTGCTCCAGTGCAGTCGGTCATTGTCAGTTCTTTTGCTGTCCCCTTTGTCCCCCATTGCCTCTGTCCTCTTCACTTCTTACTAAGGACCCCCCACCCCCCACAGATGTTTTTCACCAAGCACACAGCTTTGTTGCTGTTTTTTTTTTTTAAATGTCTCTGTGTACCTTATGTTACTCAGTACAATTTTTATAAAGCTCGGAAGTGGAAACAGGAGCAGAAATAAAAGCCTTTCATGAACAGTTATGTAGCTCCCTGCAGTTTTTGCATACAAAGGAATGGTATGAACAAGGATCCGCAGTACTTGTTCCTCTCTGCTATGGGACTGCCGGTTCAGTCCTGGTTAGAAAAGTGATTCCAAAAACTTTATTCGGCCGTAGGAAACAATATTAAAGCTTATGGCATTTTAATGAGTCAGTTTAATTACCTAGAACAGAATGACAGGCTGTTCCAAATGACTTACTGAGTCTGGAAAGCCGGTTCATTTTTAGCCGTAGAATAATCTGTCATGGATCGTGAAAATGTCACAGCAAAACCCAGGCGTCAATTTTCAGTAGGCTTATTTACACCAGGTTTTGGTGGATTGAGCCGTTTTTGTGGGTTTGAGCCATCGAGTCTATGGTGAGCTCACAGGTGGTGCAGGCAAGGGGGGTGGGGGTTGTCTTGTTACTAGGGAGAATACAGTCTTCTGACAACTGCTTGGTCATCACTGAAGACATATCAGTACCTTTTTAAACTGCGTAATAGAGCCTTGACATTGAAATTGTGTGGATACTGGGTGACACATTTGAAGGACAGGAGGTAGTGTCTTGTATAAATGGAGCAGCAGTTGCCTAAGCGGTTAGAGCCGCCACCTTGCACGAGAAGAACCTGCATTTGAATCATAACTCCTGCCGTCGTCCCCTTGATCGAGGTATTCATTCTGAAACAATACAGAAAAAGAATTATTCAGCTATATAAATGTATTAGGTACACCAGATAAGGACCAACTGATGGTGCATTAGTTGGATGGTCAGTGATTTCTTAGTACACAATAGGTTTTTTTTAAAGGTTTTGTTTATTTATTTATTTGTTTGTTTGTTTGTTTGTTTTTTCATTCATTCCATCAGAGCATCATTTGAATGCTGCAGAAGACAAAACTTCCACTGATACTGACCAGGTGTATCCAAGCCTTCATGGCCAGTTTGTCCTTTGTCAAAATGATACTTCCAGCAGGACAGTGTGCCACGCAACAAAACACATTGCTCCATAGTCATGACAAAGCCTTTACTTTATCCCAGCGGCTTGCACAGTCAAGCCAGTAGACCATCTTTGGGGCAAGGTTGGGGTAGCAAAATGAATGTGTTGTGTTTAAAAAAAAAAAAAAAAAAAAAAAAAAGTTGCAGAAAATTGTCGTAAGGTGTCAGTCCAGCATGGACTAAAAACTATGTTGCTGAATTCATGATGTGCTGGGGGCAAAAGAGGGTTCAGCTCTTTACTTATTAGTGAATGCACTATCCATCCATCTATTATCCTTAACTGCTGAATCCTGCTCAGAGTAACGGTGGTCCAGAGCCTATCGCAGAATCAGTGAGCCCCAGGCTATGAAACAACAACCCAGATGAGATGGCAGTCAATCACAAGGTGGCTACATGCAGTCACACTCACATATTGTGGCAAAATGAGTGACCAATTAACCTGAAACAATGCAAACACACGAGATTAAACATGTAGATACGGCATTAACGTGCAAACTCTACCCAGTTGAGCTGGATTTGTATCCATAACCAAGCAGCCCAGGCACCGTGAGGCAGCAGCAGTACTTGTTGCATCACTGTGCCACCCGTGACCGCAATGATGCATCATAATGTATCTATTATGTTATATAATTATTTATGTGCCTGTGGATGTCAGAGACCCAACTAGGAGGAGTGTTTCAGACTTCGTAGTTTGCCTATCAGGCTGATCTCTTGCTTTGTTTGGGAGTCATAACTGCACATTTGCCGTTCACCACTGTGACATTGTGTGAATCTTGTTTTTTCTGTGTCTCAGACTTGCAGGAGGTGGTGTTTGTCATTCAGAGCCAGAAGAACTCTGTTCATGTGCAGCATGCTCAGAAAAGGCGTACAGAGCTTCTTCAGCAAGCACAGAGAATCCAACAGGTACTCCATCTCACAGCCCCTATGGCCTTAACCTGGACCAGGAGTCACAACCGCACACTGGGACAAATCACAGACCAGTCCAACTGTTCAGTCTGTGCCTCTGTTAGGTCCAGGTTGTGTGTCCCAGCATAGTGTCTTGCAAGCTCCTGGGTTGTTTTCCTGCAGCATCCAGGTCATGTACAAGGCAAAGTCGAAGGCTAGTACCACCAACATTGTGTTGAGGTGCTGTTTCCCTGCATGGATTTTTATAACATCTCTGGGTTGCTGTAATTAAACATACACTGGAAGCTCATGCTCACTGCTTGGGGGGCAAGGCTGCAGGGGACAGGTGCCGGAAGCTGCTGCAGGGTACACAAGGCTTTCAGAAATTACTGCACATGTTTTGAACAGTAACACTTGAGTTCAGTCTCATCTTTCATATTTCTCCCCTTCCTTATGGATTCTGTGCAGGCAGGTCAGTGCTGCTGACCCTTTCTCCCAGAGCCAGGAGATCTCTGCTGCTGAAGTCTAATTGCTACATTATTATAGCTATGTGTTGCACCGAGGCTCTAAACACATCATGTAGTGGTATGAACAGACATTCTGTGGTTTTTTGTAAGGAACAAAAAACCTTAAAAAAGCTATTTCTGTGGATAGTTTTGTTTTTATTTCAGTTTGAAACAACAAAAATATACATTATGAAGATGGACTTCACTTTACTGGTGCAGTTTGGAGGGATGACCACTAGGTGCCAGAATTGCTCTGAAATTATGCTTGAAAAAATGTTAAAGACCTATTTCTATTAAGGTAGAACACAATTCCATTATTTTATTTTCTTTTTAACAAAGATGGATCATACTAACCTTAAAATAAGTTAGGGATAATTTTTCATTTATTGTTCATTTTTATTTTTTTCCTGTGAGGTCATTTTGAATCAGATTGTATCAGACAATGTCTCCCGATCCCAGAAGTTGAAGCTTAGAATATTTGGCACATCTAGTGTGCACATTTAAAAACTGACATTGTCTCTAATGAATGTAAGATGTTATTTCTAAATCCAGACCATTTACACCATGTGCTTCTCTGCCGCATGTGGTGTCTGGTCACACCTCAGGCAGCCAAGATGAAGTGAAGGGCTGAAGAGACAGAAGTTCGTTGAGGTTTCACACAGACGTATCCAAGACTGAACCACGGTAGCCCTGAGAGGAGCCGTGTTCTCCCATGTTACCTGCTAGAGGAGAGTGAGAGGAAAGTGTGTGAAGCCTTGTGTTGTGGCAAAGTCACCAACCAAAGAGGGAGAACTCACTTAATTCTCTTCCGCTTCCTCATTAAAGCCTGTTAAATGTTTCCCGTAAAGGTCGGCGTCTGGCTAATTCCCTGTCTGCGCTGTGGATCAGAGCTCGCCAGAGCCTGAATATTAGCCACCGGCCTGAAAAACGTACGTAGGGAGATGACATACATAAGCAGTGATTATCATACAGGAAAATCATATAGGAAAATGACCAAATGAGAGCTCAGTCCCACTTTATTTAACCTGACTATCTTGACAAGTATAGTACATTAAACTGAACTAAAGCACAATATTTTATAATATAGCATACAGGCCAACCAAACAGGGGGTGTGTGTGTGTGTGTGTGCGCGCGCGCGCGTGCATGCATGTTACATTGCTCTGCTGTGTGAATGCATAGATGATTGTAGGCAGTTTACTATCATATATGTAACACTGTAAGCCACTTTGGATAAAGGTGTCAACTAAATAATGTTAATAATTCTTAGAAGACAGGGAGAAAACTGCTAAATGTATATGACTTGTGCTACTCAGCTGGAGGTGTGTGAAATCCAGTTGTGGTTCTCGTAAACACAAAGTGCCTTGTAAGTTGAAGCAGGGGCACTGAGGCCAGACTGTGTGTCACCACAAGCTTGAAGACTAGCAGAGTTGAGACAGGTAGTACATCTTAACACAGGCCATGCCGCTCCTCAGCAACTCGCAGGGTCTCCCAGCTGTTCCCCTAAGGAGTCCCTGAGGCACTCAGCCTGGCTAACACACAGTCTCCCACAGACAGAGCCATTCGGCAACCAAGTGAAGCAATGCTTTTTCTGGAGCTGTCAGCCACCTGTAGGTAATTGACAGTGAGAGATGATCCACTTTTCCAACTGCTGCTGCAATGCGATATGTTTTAGTGAGCCTTAGTAAGCCTTTCTCTGGAAAAAACCAGCCGTCTGGCTGGAGCTCATTGCATGAACCCACATCTACATTTAGAGGGCTTAGGGCCGGCATGGGGGCGTTCTGGACAGACAGCACGAATAGGGACCTGCAGAAACGTGGCAGTCAGGGGAAATACCATTATTACCTCTTTCCTCTGCTCAGCCTGACCAGGAGTTGTTGTATGCAAAGAATAATGTGTTTAGATCCTGGGTTGAGGAGTCTGTGGCTGCTCTAGAAAGGTGGAGGGAGATGTGCAGACTTTGCAGCCATGCAGCTTGTGGGCTGGTCTGGGCACTGTGCAGATTTGTTTGACCAACATGAATGTTCAGATGGTTGTTTGGGAAAGCATTGGTGAGGTTGGACACTAACCCATTGCCCCTTTTCAGAGTCAGTATGTTAGGGAACTAATTGTAGTCAGTTCCAGACCTGCTGTGGCATTACGTGTTTCCTAAATGACAGCACAGGGTGGCTTGTGTTACACACTGTCACCTCTAATCCTGCCATCTGAGCTGTCCTCTGCCCTGAACCCAGTTTACTGTGTCAAAGAAGACTCACTCACATTAATGAAAATAAAATACAGTTAATGTCCTTGATCCCCCTTTTAAAGTCAAGTTGCAAGGGGAGTGTGAAGTACTGAAGAGAGCATTAGGGTTTAATTATGTTTGGGATTTTTTAGATTAGATACACAAAAGCTCCATCTGACCTTTTTTTGTCAACAAAAATATCATTTTTTGTGCACTATCGAACAATTGGTAGTCTTGATACTTTCAAAAATAAAGCTGATCTGTGACAGTCGTCTCTCAGGTGTAAAGAAGAGGTTCCATTCAGGCTCCACTGCAGCCCAAAAATAAAGGCTTTCAGCTCATCTCCTTTGCATGTCTTGCACTTTGCATTCATGATTTTTGGGTCTTACAGACTAACATGTTTTACATCTTTAACATATTAACCATAGTGCCTGAAGTGCTTCTTTTGTGTTTGGCTTTGAAAACCTACATAAAGCATGTTTTATACTGTTTTAAGTGCTGATCATTGTGACTTAGGTTTAGGAACTAGCAGTTAACCTATAGGTCGCATATATTCTGTTAAATATGGAAAATGTAATGTAAATGTGATTGTGTTCATCTCCACTGCTGTAATGGGACTCCTTTTAATGATGTTTTTAAAGGCCTTTAAATCATTGCATCTGATTTAGTGGAAATGAGGAGCGCTTCTCATTCTCCTGGCCACATTCCTGCTGTTCATCAGTTTAAACTCAGGCTAAGCTTGATGATCAAACTTTGTCATAAAGGGCTTGTATGTCCTGCATTCAAACTTATTTCGCCACAGCTGAACATTTGTCAGTAGCACTTTTCATAACTTCTCAATGAGACAGAAAATGATTATTTAAATCATGTCAGGAACAGTCCTGTAATCAGTCTTAATGTGCTGAATATGAGTGGCCATGTTGGAGAAATACAAATATTAAATATCAACAGTGGCAGAAATCCCAGAGGTTAAACACAAGGCATCGTGCTAAACGGAAAGAGGCAGATAGGCCCACAGCTCTAGAATATTAACGCCCTTTGGACACACGATCCAGGAAGCAGTTTCCTCTTTTAGGGTCTTGGAATGATTGCATTCCAACTTGGTTTCCATTTTCCTTCAGGTTTTTTTTTAAAATTTTGATTTGAGCTTTTTGTGCAACTCTTGTCTTGATCAGAAAAAAAAGATGTTTTATGATTTTTTGGGGGTTTTGCGATTGCAAGATGCACCAGGCTCAAGTGCCACATGACTGCAAACTGGCATAGATAGAGGTGCAAACTCAGAAGAAACAAAATCGCCTCAAAATAAATTTAAAAAGATACTGCAGATTTTGCATATTTCTAATCCTGGATGAGAAGATGTCTATAAATTCCTTATGCAAAACTTGCAAAACAATGCCATTTAACAGCATAATATACAGGCTTCTGCTACATTGTAGAGTGGTTCTTGCCATAAAGCTCCACAGACATTTCGTAGCAGTTGACTTAAAGATACTTGCAGCCTTAAGTCATAAAACTTAAACTTCGTAAAAATGAAGTGGGCTTAACATCCCCTTGGCTTTTCACTGCATCTTTGCTTTCTGATGGCTGTGTTTTGCTGTGAAGCATTTGAGATCCAGTTTGGTGATCTTTCTGGGTTTACTCTCCACAACGCACTCAGCTTCAAATGAACACCTGAACACAGCAGACGATAGAAGACAATGAAATGTGGGAAATTTGACTGTGGAAACTGACAGTTTGAACATTTTTCTGTCAGTAAAATCTTATCAAAAATATTCCAGTACTTCTGTTCTGGAGTTAATATTCAGACAAAGTCAACAATTCTATGTTATCCGTTTCCCTGCATGTACAAAATACTGGCAAATAGTATCTGCAAGATCCACTTTTCTCCTGACATCTAAGGTAGAAATACAGTATGTTCCTCTGATATGCGGCCTCTGGTCATCTGTCTGGGTGTTTTTATGCTGACAGCCTCTGGTTATCATTACAGTGCTCATAGACACAAAGAATCCACATTGAATAATCCACAATAAGAAAATAGCATGAAACCAGTAAAATTATGGAGCAGCTGCCAGTGAAGCAGTTAGGCACAAGTAATCTGTATGTCATTTGTTCAAGCACCACTCCATGTTACTGCTGTAGTACCCAAGTGAGAGGTACATACCCTGAATTGTAGAAGTACCATGCTGTTTAAACTGGTTGAAAACAGTGAATCACTGGATAAAGAATAAACCATTATGACAATAATAATGAAACTGGCAAATTATAGTAGCTAACTTCCCACGACTTTAATCTTTTACCTAAGAATTTATCAAAGAGGTTTTGTATTTCTTTGCTGAAGACAACTATAACTTTCGCACATAGAATAAAATGGAATTAACGCTCAATAGTGTCTATTTATTATCTTTCCCAACTCTTGCAGTTAAGTATTTGCATGGAAACTGTACTGTTCAGCCTAATCAACCTAAAAGAAACACTGAAATGGTTTTGATTTTTAAGGCCATTAAGTGATTTTTTTATGTGCCACAGCATGTCCCCAGTGTGCTGCTGCTCCATGGCCTGTCGGACAATGAGGGCGACTGGAGCATCCTTCCACTGCTGCCATAGTAAGATCATACTGTCTCGCTTCACCATCTTCTCAGTCTAAGGGTAGTAGTTAAATACCCTCAACCAACAGCATGTGACTTGTGCCTAGTAATAAACCCAACATGTTGCACAGCAAGAAATCTTTTCATTTCAGAGCAGTGAATCACAATGTTTTTGCCTATCCCTCATGTATACAATGCTGTCCCCCATTCTTCAGCTTTTCTACAACATTTGGGAAAAACTCATCCTGGATCGTGTTCCTGGAGGAACAAACCAATGTGAAGCTCGACAGGCTGCTGCACGTTCTCATGAAGTTTGATACCAAGAAGGTAGGTTTGACTGGTGGCATCTTTTCTCTAAAGAGAAAGGTTGTCTCTGGTCAGCAGGTCCACAGCCTCCATTTCACACCAGCTGGGAGCCAGGAGAACCTTCCCCATTCAGTTTGCACTTCACCTTGGAGATGAAGACCCAGAAGAGGCTGGGTGTCGGGTGCTTGGCTGCTGGAAGGAGCTGTCACACCTCCAGGGCATCTCGCATCACATTCATGTCTCCTGTGCACCAGGTGGTGTGGCCATAATTACACTGTTGTCACAGCAGATTATCCAGCAGCCCATGTGCACAGAGGCAGCAGCCGCACGGTTTGCCCATTTGTGAGACACAGGCGAGTGGCTTTAAAGCTCATCTTGGTTTGAGTCAGGAATCACTACACATCTTATTGACAAATTTTGTGGTTAGCTTTTACCTGGTTTTGGTTCTTATTTAAAAAAAAAATTTTATGTAGAAGGTAATTGACATTGAACTCTGTTAAACTCAAATTATTACTTGAACTGGGGTATTTCTGGGAACATAGGAAGAAAATCAGTTTTTACAACATTGCAAATTATTTCAAATGAGGTGCATAGGATGTACAGTGGGTGGAGGTGCTGCTTTTAGACTCACCAAACCCAAGTTTGAATCCCACCTCCTGCTGTAGTACCCTTGAGCAAAGTACTTGCCCTGAATTGTTACAGTAAACATTACCCACCTATATAAATGAGTACAAACTGGCACAGTTTTTTGAGAAAAGCATCAGCTAAATAAATGAACTTGAATGTACGTAGATGTGTGAAACATTAGTAATGCTGTTCACTCAAACACATGAAAATTGCTTGAGTCAGGAACATCTTGACATATGGACATAGAATGCAGAATAATTGTTTCTTGTAACTTCCTGTACCCATCTCTAGATCTATAAAGCTCAATCTCTTTGTTTTTCAAGCCACAGACTTGAAATTTGGCATACACGTGCTTGTCACCCTAAGTGAGGTTTTTGCAGAGTAAATTTCATTAAACTTGTGAAAGGCTATTTACTATTATGAAATTACAGACTTGGTTTCATATGCATGACACAAAGAAGCAGAATACCCTCAAGTATTGAATCACAATGGATTTAATTAGACCTTTCAAAAGGCAAAAATGTTTTAATTCAAACCTGATTTGTCATTTTGACATTAAAGAGTGTCAAAAATCTAATCCACTGTGATTCAATGTCGTAAAACAATTAAATAAAAGTGGGTGAATACTATATGGGTGCGTGTGGATAACTGGGCAGCATCGAGTACATGAACACGCCATTCATTCTGTGCTGCCATCCCTCCACAACACAGAGTGACAGACTGGCAGACTGGGACTGCAGACAAGGGCAGGGGTGTCATGTTGTGTTTTATTCAAGAACTTAATTCTGTCCTTCACCACTTTCCTTGGGAAGGGAGGCTGTTTACACCCCTAAGTAATGAAGGACAAACAAAGGTTAATGAGGGTGGACATTTAACTGGTGGAGTAGTAGTTTCTATTCATCTTGAAACACAGAAGTATAAAAAGGAGTAAAATAAAAAAATCTGTCTCAGAAGTTTATTTTTTAAATTTTTTAAAAAATTTTCTACCAGATCAGAATGGACTCGCTTTGACAAATGTCAAGTGTCGCCAAGCTGTCCATCTCGACAGTTGTAATCTCGCCATTCATCATTTCCGACTTTATTTAAAAGACTTCTAAAACACTGCAATAAATAATTAAAACCGTCATGTAACAGATAAAACTCCATTGTAAAGTCCAACTTTAAAACAAAACATATACAAAGGTACATACATGATGGTAAAAAAGTCTAAAACAATTAAAAACATACCCCAAGGCTCAAACTAAAAAATAAAAGAGAACTCACCAGCAACTCCATTCCAAAGGAAGAGTGGTCCCCTGGCCTGTTCCAGGGTGCTACCAGACTCAACTTACTTCAATGGGTCTTCCCCTATTAAAATTATATAGTTAAAGTCAAGGACTCAAAATTATTTACTAAGAATCAAACAGTCAAAGAAATAATAAATACAAAATAATTAAACGTGTAAATGAATTGAGTACATGAGTAAATACACTGTTCATACACTCACCCAGTGAAACGCTAACCTACACTACGCTAACTAAATTCTACATTCACACTTAAATATGTAACTGAGTAAATGATTAAATGAATAAATAAATGCAACAACCAGAACAGATATAACAATATAAGACAAATATACAATATACAGAATAAATAATTACTAAAACTACAATTAAATATATTTTTTAATTTAACAGAAAAATGAAACCTGGCCTGATGCATTTTGATGTCTTGATAATGTATTTTTACTGACTCACTCTTGTTTACTTTTCCTACCTGAGAGTCACGGTGGTCCAGACCCTGTCCTTGGAACTTAGGGCATTAGGCTAGGTAGAATACACCCGGACCGGCAAACTAGTATCATGTCTTCAAACTGTACTCTTTAACTACAGCTGACTTTTTGTCAGTATGCTTTGAGCTGAGTATAGTTGTACCAGTTGCCAACTTAATTGCGACCAACATTTGGATTGTTATTCAAAGTTCATCAGTTGACCAGACAGAGTGGGCCAGAGGACCCTGTTCAATTCTATATGGAGCTGTTTCCAAGATGTGCACTGGCAAAAGTGGTTGTATTGGACTAAGTGACTGTATTTTGCCTGTCCGTGTATTTACCTGTATTGTTTGGTGTCGGCTGGTGAAATACACTGTTGGTGCTCCTGAGTTGTCACCTTGGGAAAAAAGGGATATGAATAAGTGTAATTTAAAAGTCAACAAGCTGAGTTAAGAGGCAGCAGCAGGGCTTTTTGGACAGGGACAGAGTGCATCGTTCTCTGAGCAGCCCATCTCTGTTATAAGTGTGGACCTTATGCCTGTGCTTGTATGTTCTGAGTCCCCTAGAAGGAATGTTTTTGACATCTAATAAATACCAAACCCCAATAAGGAGACACTCACCTGCACCTTTTTTCCAAACGCCACATGGAATTCACCAAAATCCAATACAAGTGTCATAGTAACAAATAAAAGCATATTTAATTATAAGAAATTAAAACAACTCTGTTTTATTTGGAGCTATAGAAAACAACTGCAGATTACCATGGAGCCAGAGATTTTACACAGGTGCAAGATGTAGGATAGAATGCACTTCACCGATGTATCAGAACCAGTACATATTGAAGCCATAAGATGATCTACAGCTTGTTTATCTTGTCTTTGCCTCTTTTATACCCTTTACAGACATTTAAGGCCGCACTGGGTGTTCACATCACTATTTCTCAGCATATTGGGGGATGCTTTGCCAGACCATTTGAACTGGTATACTAGTAACCTTTTTGAAAAAGGAAATAATAAATAGTTTTCAAAAAATGATTGTATCTCTGAACAGTTTCTTACTCAGAAGTTCATAAATTGGAAAGCCACTGTACATGCTTTTAAGAAAACTCCAGAAAAAAAATTGCAATCGGTATCTACCCATCCACACAATAGAACAATTGTAATCCACACACACTAAAGCCAGTTTAGAGTGGAGGATTCACTTGAAATACACGGCTTTGGAAGGCAACACCCAGATGAAGTGACATCTGAGGACGTGAAACTCGCACAAACCCCGAGAGATCACGCAAACTCCACTCAGACTGAACAGGGATTGAACCCAAGTCCAAACCCACAGCCCAGATATTCTGCACCATCATACAGACTAGATTATCATTTCAAATTATTATTGTATGAATGTTCTATGTTCCTGCTTATTCTAAGAAAAACCCAAGTGGAATATGTGATATGACAAACTGGATGATCATGAAAATATTTAGAGTTGAGCAGCTATCGCTAGTGTTGTGGCTTCTCATGTTCCTCAGGAGTGGTTCCTGGGGAAGCCGCTTCACGACGAGGAGTCCACTATCATCCACCATTACGCCTTTGCAGATAACCCTTCTGTCTTTAAATACCCTGACTTCGGAGCCTCCTGGGCCCTCAGCTTCCCACTCATCAACCGGTCTGTAACTTTATCTATCCTCTCTTTCTTCTAACAAAAAGACACAAGCGTTTTATTGATTATTTTGTGTTGCTGTAAATTTTGTACCGTAGGCTTGCAGAAAAGGTCAAAGATGAGCCACTTAAGTCTGATTTCACGATCGACCTGAAGCACGAGGTGAGAGGATACTCATTCTAAATCTGTTGTGACGATGCAGTTCTGAGCTACTCATATCTTTTTTAAATCTTCAATGACCCCATCCAATGCATTTCATCCCTTGAATACTTTTTTCAGTGTTCCTGTTTTTTTGTTTTAATTCAAAGTATATTTTCAAGTTAGTATGAGTCAGAGTTGTGTTTTTTTTTCTTTGAAACAACTTCAGGTGTTTGTATCAGAGCTGAGATCTAGCAAAGTCTTACTACCAACTATACCGGAGCCCTGGTGACTGAGACTTCAATATTCTGATAGTATCATAACACTAAATAAGTAAACTGCTTCTTTCTGCTACTTTATATTCTCATCGAAGCAACATACCCTGCAAGGACATGCAAGAAAAGCACGTATCTGCTTCTGCTATTACTCTGTAGCCTTTTTGCTTTCTTAGTTGATTTATTACCATGTTTACTTGCATTTGTGAACATCTATATTGCCATAAAGACAAATTTCCATAGTGATTCTACTAAATTGACCTTGTAATTGCCAAGTCTCTGGCACGTTTCAGCACATGGTTTGATTTATTGTTCTCCTGGGGAGCGGAGTCTCCCTTTCACTCGCTGTAAATCGGATGCAACGTCTTGGCTGTGCAGGGTCCTGCTGCCATTGACTGACATTTAAACGTGGTCATTTGTAAAACCACACAAACTGACCACTAGATTGACGCAAAAGGTGACCTCCAAATATCTTGCACCATTAGCTGATGAAAAGTTCAGAAATAGGATTGTAAATTTCTTTTTCAGCAAATCTCACTACTTTGCAGACTCTGATACATTTTTTAATTGCTGTCCCTTAAAATGTTTTTTTCCAAAAACTCAAAGGCCTTCAGCACTACTCACAGGTCTTTCACGCAGAAATGAAGCTTTGTGCATCTTCATAAAGACACTTCAGTCACTATCTCACAGCTCCTTTGTCCACCCCCAGCTGTACCGATAATACATCTCTCGATTGTATAGACTGCCGTGCTTTCTTTTGTCTGTTGTTTTGTTATTCTTGTAATAAAAAAACATTTACTGTCCTGTAATAGCTGTCAAAAGTGACTTTCTGTTTTTGTGTTTTTGCCATGCTGCCTTTATAGGCTACTCTTAGCTCTGTACTTGTGAATATATTTTTTGTATTTTGATTTTCTTCAATTTGAGTTTTAACAATGGCCTTTTTCCTCTTCCCACCTACATGTCAGATCGCACTTTATATCTGGGACAATGGAAATGGACCCAGTCTGACTGCAGTGCCCGAGCTGTGCACTTACCCAGAGGGAGCTCCCCAATCGAGACACTGTGCCACCACCCTGGGCACCTACCTGCCCCTCTGTGTGTGTATTCCATCAGTGCTTCTCAAATATCTATGCAGATAGCCCACAGAACCACTCACTATGGTTCACATGTTTTTCTATGTCTGCCCATAGATGCCAGTGGCTATATTTTTAGCTCCTCAATATGTCTCCATCTTGTTCTCATCCTTACATTTAGCCATCAACTTATTTTATGATTAAAATAAGAGAAAATGTCTCCGTCATCAGTTGTACTCCCTGGCTTTGCACTGGAGAAGGGGGTTTAATCGCTGTACCAACAGTGGTTTTAGGGGTTTTGATCCCAGCTGGAGAATCGATTGTGTGACAAACAATGTGACAACCATAACAGCAAACTGCCCAGCTGCAGGCTTTGGCACATCCACATAGGAACATCCAACAATTTTCTTTGAAAGGCAGCTGCTATTGTGGGCTAATTTGAGCATCACAAATAGGCCAAAAAAAGACCCTTGATGTTTCACACCCCACCAGTGATAGGAGTTTTTACAGGTCTCCACTGATGTGTCTGCTGCGGTGCAATGCTATATAAAAGTAACACTGATTGAAATGGCACTTTCCAGTAATACCACAAGAAAACATCAGAATTAAGCTAATTTGTCAGCAAGGAGCATAAACCTATGTGATCACCTCTTATTTGAAGTTTCAAAGAATGAAGAGTTTTTGTAATAATTTGTTTTTTTTTTTTTTGAAGGGGAAACCTGTGAAGAATGAAGATGTGTTTGTTGCTGTGAAAACATGCAAGAAGTTCCATAAAGAGAGAGGTCAGTTTGGTTCTGGTGGTGTACAGGGCTTATTCCTTGTATCTGGGTACTACACCAGCACCCTTTTACCTCTGTTCCATTATTTACCACACAGATGCTTTCAACCAAAGCCATCTGCATAGCTTAGTTTTTCCATTTGAGCCTCTGAATATTTTACTTGGAGTTGTTCCCAGTGCTGTGAAAAAGTATTTGCCATTTTTCTGATTTATACCTATTGTTACAAATATGTTATATTGAATGGTTTCAGATCTTTAGACAAAACACAATATTACACAGAGAGCCTTAGTAAACACATAACAGTTTTTAAATTACCTTATTTATTTAAGGTTATCCAGAACCCATATCAATCACGTGAAAAAGTAATTGTCTACTTGTTACTCAGAAATACAATTTTATGTGTATATTGTTTTAATCTCATATCCAACCAAACACTTAGCAGTATAAGGATTGTCAGTGGTAGGTGCTGAAGTTGTTTTTGCAGTGTAGTTGCCTTAAAAGTAGAATAAATTGCATTATATCTTGATAAATTCTTAATTACGGGACAAGTGCTGACACTTTCTAAGTAGTTTTTGTTTAAAAAAAAAAACATTGACTAGGTGGACCATGCCGCATATTACAGTAAAGGCCTGTGTTTACTGGTTTTGATAGCATTGTCACCCCATATCTGTCTCTTGAGATGTGTCACTTAATGCTATAGGGACAAGAAACTTTGCCAGTTTTCTTCCTCCAGTCACTTGAAATTTCCTTGCCTATTGGGATGAGACAGTGTCAACACATTGATGTTTTATTTGTTTGACCTCCCCAGGCCTCCTTATGAGCCAATTCTTGTCCCTCCGTGTGTTCTGAAAAGCTATTCCTTAAATAAAGCTAAGATAAGGTAATATCAGAGCATCCACATGTATGTTAAGTTTTTCAACCCAGCCAGCCTGTGATTGCCCTCCTTGTGACCGCTATTAGTTTCTTCTTGCTGCAGACACAGTCCTTATCACCTGGGAGGTAATAGTTAAGTCTCCATTAGCATGGCTTCCATGCGGGCAGCCTCAGCACAAAGATATCCAGCAAATAGGCTGTTGTACTGTTGTTTAGATCTATTCTGATTCTCTGCATAAGGATTTAGTATAAAAATTCATGAAATCCCTTTCTTTGGTAGGGTATATAGGTTAGTATAACAGAGGCTCTGTTGGATTTGACTTTTTTATTAGATTTATGAGCAGCATTAAATCACAGTCACATATAGGCAAAGACAATACACCAAAAGATACTGATAGCAGGAGGTGACAGTCACATGGCTACAGTTCATCACAGATGTGATGCACTGTTTTTTAATTTCCAGAAGATTGTCCATACATTCCAGAACTCTTATCATAATCAATATTGACTTTTCTTGTGGAAAAAGGTTAAACACTTCAGATATAAACACATTTTTTTGCAAAGAATGTCTGCGTGAACAGTTTATGCTCCATGGCTTCATCAAAAAGAGAATTTGGGTAGTGGTTCAGAAAGAAAATATATGGGGACCAAACAACCATTTTGCTAGAAGTTTTTTGAATGATTCAGTGAACTCCCTTTCAGTAAACTTATATCTTTAATTTTCTGAACATTATAGAACATCAACTTTACAGTAAAAGGTAGTGTGTGTGTGTTAACATTTTGTTACAAAAACTAGAGAGATATTAAAAGTTACTCTAACAGCTTTTTTGATTTAAACATGTGAATGATTAAGTGGTAGAAGTAAATTTGGAGTTAAGAACAAATCAAGTTACAAAAAAACTTCCTCTCCCAGATCTGTTTGTAAGTTGAGGATTTGGTTTATTTATTTATTTTATGAATTGCTCCAGTGAAATATTTTCCTGTAGGGTAAAAAGTAAACGTCATTGTTTCAAAATGTAGGCAAAATAATGTGCCGGCTTTAAAACTTTGGCCTTAATAATGATAAGTTGCTGCAGCAGGTTAGTAGGTCCCTTGGGGACACTAATTTATGCTTCTTAATGTTTGTTTACACTACGTTTTTGACTGGTCATTTTTCTACATGGGCACTGTTCAAGCCCACATGTCTCGTACTCCTTTAAATGCTGCCTTGGGCACAGTTATTAGACTGGAGGTGAAATCATAACACTTGGTTAATGATACATTAATTAATGAACCATTCAGTAGATCAGTTTCCTAGGCTTTTGTTGACAGAGGCAAGGACCTGGAGGAACTTACTGGGTGTCACAGTAGCCGTTGATTAAATATTTAGTTTGTTACTGCGTAGTGAAAACTCACGCAAAGCTAAAATGAGACATTCTCAGCAACCAAAATCAATTTGTTTATAGCAGTCTTGGAAAAGTGAGCACTGGTGGCACTAAAAAAAGCTCAGTTACTGTGTAGATCACTGAGAGACCCCACACAATATTTCTGGATTTATGGCAGCTCGAGGTAATAATTCTGTCACAGCTGTCTATTTAAACTTAATGGAATGGACAAAGAGCTGTATTTTACAATCCGAATGCCATAAGGAAAACTCTAAATAGTCACAGAAAATCTACAAAATCAGATCAAATTGTGTGACCACTGTAATTATCCACCCGTTTATAAGTGACTGTTTGAATATTAAAAAACCTTAATGTTGTCCTAAAATATATTTACTAAATGTTTAATATTGTTTTAAATAGGTAGTGATTTCAAAGTTTTTTCTAGGGATATTGTTACACAACTGTTGTTGAGTGTCACCTTTTGTGTTTGAATTATGATGTTTTCAGTTGAGGTTTGTGCTCTGCCAGTCCTTTAAGGGTCATTTCTGTACATTTTGTGTTATGATTCCTCCCATAGCACGTTTTTATAGCACAAATTGGCTCATACATGATTAATAAATAAGGGAATGATGTCAGTATAGCAGGAAATTGTGTCTCCTTGTGCACAGTTTTCTCAAATGTGTTTTGCACTAATGAGAAATGGCAGGTGAATGTGGCTAGAAGGAAGCTTTACCCAGTTGAAGGCACCAGCTTCCTGCTTTGTTTCCACACCACTCGAGCCCGTGCTACATGTGCGCTGCCTTCAGCGTGTGTATTGCACCTCTCTCGTCGTTTTCTGGTGTTATTTTTGCTTAAGTGTGCTTTTCCCACAAAAAATGAAAAGAATCTGCCAAGGAAGCATGCTGTTGACAAAATTTCAGGTGGAGATGGAAAAGAATGGTTTCATCAGTTGAGGAAAAGTTTGAAAAATATCAACCATTTAGAAAAAACAAAAGAGCATGCGATATCTTTTGTACTGTTGACATAAAGGAGGAGACACTGCAGACAATGGAAAGGAAATGGTGAGAAAATAAAAGCAAGTATTTTAGCTTTTTTAGTGTTTTTTTAAACAACTAAAAGTGCTATGAATTCTATTAGAACAAGACAAAGAAATGGAAGAGATGTGACATCTGTTAAGTGCTTGACTGTAAAATGTTTTATTAGGATTATTTATTGTGTGTGGTAATGTTTTGATTATGAAGTTGTTTTCATTCCTGATTGGTCTGTCCCAAACCTATTTTTCCCATAAGCCCTATTATTTTTATTGCCCAATTTGCATAACAACAAGCTTCTAGAAACACAGCTATCATGGTAGAGGTGAACTGACTGTACACCAAAGACCAGTTTATTACAAAGGTATTATTACTATTATGTCATGAGTTTGAACAACTTTTCTTCTTTGATTTATACCTTGTACAATTTTTAACTACTGAGCTGGTTTCTGTAATGTCTTTCACATGTTTTATATTTTTGATTTATATGCCTATTAATATAACATGCATGCATACACACAATAAAGGAATCCAGCCAAAATGTGTGCATGTGTTGTGCAAGTTAAAATCATTAACTAAGTTTGAGGGTGCTGTCTGCTTGTTTTTTGTAGACCATTGCAAAGGTTAATGTTGGCTTAAGACTTGAACTGTGACAGGATTTAAATGAGCCATTTATTAAATCTGTTCCTTTCAGTTGTTTTCTGAATATTGTAAAATCTGACTTCCCCTTTCTTTGTACAACAGTTCCTGTGGTCAAGAGGACCTGGGAGCGCGATGCTGCACTGCTGGAGTATTACAGTGACCACGCTGACCCCTCCATACCCACCATCGACCTTGGAGTGCCCAACACTGAGAGAGGTGCTACAAAACCGCTCAGCCTTTAATAAGTGTAACCTCAGACCAGCAGCAGTACAGGATTTATCACAGGCCAGGTTCATGTTTATTGTGAGTCTTCCTTCTGTCCCTGTGTGGCTTCAGTTATTCTGTCTAAAAAGTTATCTGCTTTTGATTTCAGAGGAGATATATGTCAGGAAATGTTTAACATGGCTGGAACTAATACAGTCATTGCCCATTTCATGACATACGTGTTTAAGGATGGCATGCTAAAGTAGGATGATATGCCATTTTTGGACCATGTTCACTAATATTTCACTTCAATGACCACTCTTGTTAAAACTCATAATGTTTACTCAAACTGCATGGCCTACAAGTTGTATTTATCTCTGCACAGGTGGTGCAGATCACATGTGTATTGCCTACACCTGTTTTAAAAGGCAGAATAGTATGACACACACATAACTGGAAGGAATCCTTCAGCAGTATCCACATCAATACCAGTCTGACTTCCGTAGTGCGATGACTTCTGTCCTCCATGAATTCATTAAGTACTATGCTCACATATTGGCAACTATATTTCTATTTCTTTACTCCTTAAATAAAAAAGTATCAACTCATAGGACCTCCATGGGGGGCATGTCCCTCACTCCGCACAGTTGTCAGAGCCTGAAAAACACAAGTGGAACGTGGCTAGCTGTGTGGCAGTCACCAAGAACAGGGTTTTTGGTGTGCATATTTTGTTATCGTTGAGGTAACGTATCGAACATGAATCTTGGAAGAGCGTGATGGAGAACCCTATGTTAGAACTTATATAAGTGGACATTGGCTTATGACCTCAGTAGAACACGGTGCTCTCAGGAATTACACAGCCAAGTAGCTGTGTAAAATGCTATGTTTTATGCATCTATTGCAGCAAAAAGATAACTTTTTTTGGGTGTCTTGAAGGAAATGTTATCTTTCCACCAGGTTTGCAGAATTAGAAATTTTAATTTTCACTCACAAACCTCTTTGAAGTGAACAGAGAAAGGAATTTTATGCTTCTATTATAATAACACAGTTCTGCTGCTCCTTAATTGTTCTCTGTTTTATCTCCACATTTACACTTTGCTTCAGTTCAATACCCCTTTAGGCTTTCGGCCCAAGGCATGCTGCTCAGTTTTACCTCTCTGTTTGTGCATTCCTATTTTAGTTGAACATCTTGCTTAGGCCTGAAAAGTATAACATACATGCAGTGAATAGGTTGCGTCATCATGTCAGACACATCAAGGTGGTATTGTTATTTTTCTAATGAAACAGAACCGAATGTGGTTTAAAAATAAGAAGGCTAGAAGACTTTTATGTAGCAAGGGACAGCAAGCGATAGTGGAAATAATGAAAAATAATGCAATTCTTCCATTTTTTTCTGCTCATGGCTTTAAACCCAATGTAGCACTGAACACTGTAGTAATGATGCTAGTATTGTGTTGTGAGGACAGAAACCACCAGGGCTTTCCAGATGAATGAGGCTGTCATTAAATCATGTAGTTTTCTTTTTTTTAGGCATACTGGTGAGCCATGCAATTTCAGGATGCAAGCCTTATGGATCAAGTGAAATTTATATATGTTGTTTGTACAAATTTCACAGAAGCCTTTTTTATCATAAAGTGAGAAATCCATTTCTCTTTGGGATAAGCTATGCTTCCTGAGACAAAAGCCAATTTTGTGTTTCCATGGTTAATTTAACAGCATTCTAACAAACAGCGGTGCATCCTTATGAAAAATCCTTTAAAACTCTTTATTTATTGTATTTATTTTAAATCTGCATAGTAAGCACTGTAGAACAATTAAAATAACCAGCAGTTTTGGACATTTATGTTTAGTAAAATGGTGTATAGATGATCCTGCAAACTCTAGGTGACAATTTCATGCAGTGTCTTTTGTAGTTGAAAGTTCTCAGTAAAGCCACAGCGAGTGTAAATTTCCCAAATAGCACTTAAGTTTCAATGCAGGAAGGACTCACAGATCCAGCTCCAAATACCTTGTGATTTGTAGCACGCTGCCATCATCTTCAGCCATCTCCCCCTTTTTCCCAGAGGCAAAAATAATTTTTTTCCTGCAGTTGTACAGACAGTTGACAGGGAAGACTCACCTGCAGGCCCATATGTTTTTCTGCCTGAAGAATCCTCATTCCCAAGACTCGCAAGCAGGGAGGTTTGCCCAAGGCACCCAGACCAACCGAAAGCATATCAATATCAGTTGCTGGTGAGAGCCTGGGGCCTACAATACCATGATCAAATGTTTGACCCAAACCCAAAAACATCAGTTTCAACTTAATAAATTTGACATTGCCATTAACAAACCAACTTCTGCATCTTCATTAATAAAGCAGACTGTGTTAGTAAGGTTAAAAAAATAAGTGATTTTAACAGAGATCTGGAGCTGGTACAGTGCAGGCTGTTATTGAGCTACTGGGTGTTTGATGCATACTGGTGCAGTGGCACAGCTAACTAGAGAGGCATGTGAGAACAAGGGATACTTAGCAATACCACAGAAGTCTGAAGACAAAGGCTATGAAAATTGTAATGGAAGCTGCATGGAGGACACCGACATGGCTGTGGGTGACAAGAGGTGAGGATCAGTTTAGGTTAGTGATGTCTGGATATAATCTGTGGTTTGATTAGCACTAGTCAATTCGCCTGGCTGAGGGTGGCTGATTCTGAAAGCCCTGAAGCACCCAGTTACCCCAGGTCATACTACTGAAGCATTCTGGCAAGTGTGTAATAAATATTAATAATATAATATTAATAAATGCACGTGTCTTCCTGCATCTTCCCAGTTTTTTATAGGCCATTTTCTTCTTTTTTTAATTCAAATTCCAATATTACCCACAATACTTTGTATGCAGTGCCTTGTTTTTTGGCCATGGATAATGTAACTGGATATATTTTTCCAATGAAGGATGATCAGCAGTCTGGATGCTTAGCTTGATGGCAGTGATGTGCATCTATATTTTTGGATGCTTAACCACACCCTTTTGCTTGCTGACATGGAAACGGCATACAACATCAGTAGCAAGGCATCTGTCTATCGATATTTTTATCTGTTTATTCGTACACCTTCTGTGCTTTTATGAAGCAGTTCACTTTAAGACATTTTCTTGGTGACTGTAAGAGAGTTTTCCTTCTTTTCTTGAATTCTGCAATGTTTTATTTATTTTTAATCACATCACCTGCTGCAAATTTTTCTTGTTGATAGGCATTAACATGCCAGATTAGTGTAAATGAGAACAATGTTGCTTTCAGTAGTTCAAGATTTTGCAACTAAGTAAATGAGTGTAACAGTGCTGGAGCGAAGTTTGTTTTCCCACAGTGACAGATTTACTGTGACTTTCTTTAATCAGTCACTGGAGATGAAAGTTTGAATTTCTTTTCCAAAGGATCTAATCAAAAGCTGTTTTAGTCAAAACTAACCAGCACTTAGTCAGACTTGCAAGTCAGAGTTTGACATGCCTATCTGTTCCACCACTCAAGTTGACCAACTAGCAACGACTGATATTGAATGGTATGCTGAAGCCAAGTCCTGGGTCGAGGCTCACTCTCTTCATCTAGAATGACCCGAAGTGACGAGACATTTCCTCCCCCTAGTATTTGCATCGACTAGCTGGAGCACTTTCGATCTGGTTTCAGTATGTGAGCCTGCAGCTAGGCACAAGGCTAATTAATTGTTTTTTTTTTAACTGCGATATAAGTCAGTCATTGCACGGGCCCAACATCAACTCCTTCTAAGCTCACGTATTTTGCATGTCAGCAAATATCACTGTAGAAAGGAAGTGAAAAGCGTGCAGGTAGATGATGAGTCTGTAGGGGTCACTATTGCAATGGCTACTTTGATTCCCTTGTCAGCATGACTTGAACTGCTCCTACCTGCTCATAGAGTTTGAGTCATACTGTGTTTTTTATGTACAGCATCCGTACATTTCCACTTGAGCTATGCAGTTACTTATAAAAAGGTGATGCGTATAAACTAGATTATTATTATAACAATTATAGTTTTGCCCTTTTATCAATTACCAAAATCCATCAATCAGGCTACCAAACCTGCAGGGGGTGCCGTCACAAGTTTAGTTTTTTAAAGGTTGAACATCCCAGTCCTCCAACAATGGTTGTTGTTGCATTGTTACAGATTGGACAGCCAGCTGAGGTTCGCATGTCTCATTCAGCCATTAGTGTTTTAAACCCCTGGTGAGATGATGCAGCTCCTGGGAAAGTTTCAGAAATAACTTCACCCTGTCTGGCTGTGTAGATGCCCATAGGTACATTAGGAAGGCCATCAAAAGGCTTTAGCTGGAATAAACTCTCTTTGCAACCCTTCCCCCGTCTCCACTACGCCTCTTTCTTTCAGCTGTCCTTAAGCCGAGAGCTGACCCCAACACCCACTGCACCTCCCCTCAGGCTCTTCTTTCAGGTGGTTCGGTATTTTCCTCTGCTCCTCATTGTGTGCTGTTGACCCTGTTGCCTCATGCAGTTCATCTCTATTAGACTGAACACTGCACATAAAGACAATATTTTTTTCTTGGTGAGCCTTCACTGAAGCAATGCCCATATCCAAAAGTATAAAGAAATCTCAGTGTACTTGGACAAATCCCTCAGATCAGAAATACACTGGAAAGGTGACATTTCTTCCTGAAAAACTCCAGGTTTCGGTGGAGAATATTAACATTAACATGACTAAAAAGAAGATCATCTGGGAAACACCTGCATACAGGTAATATGGGGGAGTTGGAAAGAAAGTGGAGAAACCCAAAGTACAAAAAAATTTATATATCAGTGCAACACAGAAACTCAGTTAATATTGATGAAGGAGCCATTTGTACTGATGGCACCTACTCGCATTAACAGTTGTAAAAGAGCATTTGGATTCCAAACAAAATTAACGCTTTGGTTTTCATTAGGTCAATACAAAAAGTTTTTAAAAAATCAGTTTTACAGCCGTTAAAGTACAACACGAGAATTCAGTTACTGCAGAATCTTGTAATTCCCTCAAATTGCACCCAACATGTGCTCACACTCCAGTTAGATGCAGGCTCTGTCCTCACCTGTACAAGCACTTAGTGATAGCAGCTGTACAATAAATGGGCAGTTAAAGTAGCCAGGGGGTTCAATGTCCGGTCTGGTTGTCATCTGTAATGTTGCTGGTTAGATGCTAGCAGATTCAGACAAATTTGTGTTTTGATATATAATAAATGTGGAACAAGAGAGGGAATTCAAGTCACTTTGCCATCATCTGATACAGATCAGAACCAAAAAAGGAGTTTTAAAAAAAAACAAAAACATGTTTGAATTTGTATTGAATTTGCATTTACATACCGTGACTTACATACTTGTGAAAATAGTGACATCAACAAAGCAATAACAACTATATACCTAAGTTAGTATTCATGAGAAATGGCCTTTAAGTATGTGGCACCCTAACTGCTTTTGGCTGTTTGTGGGCAGCCTGTTGTTGTTGTTGTTGTTGTTGTTCTTCTTCTTCTTCTTCTTCTTCTTCTTCTTCTTCTTCTTCTTCTTCTTCTTCTTCAGTCTGGTGCTCATCATCTTCATCTCATGATGGTTTTGCAGTGTGTAAAATACTATATACAGCCACATAACCTCATAGGACTGCCAGCCTGATACACTTAAAATGGCATTTTGTTATGTCAGAAGTTTGCTGNGTTGTTGTTGTTCTTCTTCTTCTTCTTCTTCTTCTTCTTCTTCAGTCTGGTGCTCATCATCTTCATCTCATGATGGTTTTGCAGTGTGTAAAATACTATATACAGCCACATAACCTCATAGGACTGCCAGCCTGATACACTTAAAATGGCATTTTGTTATGTCAGAAGTTTGCTGTACTGTGTTCAGTGTGTCAACTGTAATGGAGCTCTGCTAGAGGGTCTTTACTGTGCCTTTAATGAAACTTGTTACAAAAAAAAACACTCAGTACTGCATTCACAATTTTTGGGTGTGATGTGCATTTATTCATACTTAAAATTGAAAATTCCCACTGTGCTAATTGTAGTCTTACATTCCTGTATCCTGTAAAGTCTTAATTTGTACTATAGCAGGAGGTGGGATTTGAACCAAAATCCTTTGACTTCAAGGCAGCAGGTAGCATAGATGTAAAAATAGCTGCATTTTACTCAAAGGACGCCGGAAGGAATCTTCACTCCTGCTAAAGTACATTTGAAAAAGGTACAAGGTAAAAGGTATTAATGCATAAACAGTTGTTAGTAGCCTAATATTGTATATTGCTTTGGATTAAATTGTGAGATAACTTAAAGATCAGATGTGTATTGGGTTCAAACATCTGTGTGTGTGTGTGTGTGCGCGCGCTCTGTAATATGGCATTCAGCACCATGAACAGCACTCAGTAGAACACTGCAGACAACACTGCTCTGAAATGAGACCTGACAAGGGGACATGAGTGTTGGCCATCTTTGACTATCTCAGCTTAGTGTAATGTTTTTTTTGTTTGTTTGTTTGTTTGTTTGTATTTTTTTGCTGCTGTGGTGTGGTTTTACATTTACCCCTTTGTCTTTGTTTCCCTGCAGTAACAGCAGCAAAAATGGTATTTGGGGCGATTTTCTCTTTTGTCTCCTACATGGAGAATTTTACATGTGGTAGATAGCATAGTGAGTAACAATACGAACTTATGAGATGTAGGTTGCCTTGGGAAGGGTCCTGCTGTTACCCTAAAGCAAGGTAGTTATCCTCACCTGATGCAGTGAAATATCTGTATACTGTGGATACGGATAAAAATGGCACCGAGCAAAAGGTGACTGCTATGAAAGCAATGAAATAATTTCTTTTATCATTTTGATCTTTAGTCTTATTAGTTCACTTTTGATACTCAAAACATTTGCCTAGTACCTGCCCATTTTTTCAAACCCACTGCTTTGACACTTCCTAAGAACACATAGAGCTACACATTATTTTGCTAATCATCAAGAAATCGATTGTCCATTTAATACCAGAAATCATTAGTGCAACATTTCTGTTAATCTGCTCATATGCTGCTCAAAGTTTTCTGTACTGTTATCACCTATTAACTGGCCTTGATTTTTTTGCTAATATTAAACAGATGTCAAAAAACTAGAAAATGAAATTACTTATTCCATAGTTTTTAAGTTTGTTCCAACTGTATCCAGAGCCCCCTGCCCCCTAAAATCACCCTAAATAATGCCTAATATAGCAAAAACTTGTCTATAACAATTAAAAACAGCACTATATATGGTCACATACAAAATAAAGGTAAAAAATGTTTTCATAAACTTATTGTGATAATGTGTGTGGATTGGCTTGAGGGAGATAAAGGCAATGGTGTTACCTGGAGAGAGTGTCGTTTTCAGGTCTTGATTTTATTTGATCCTTATTATAACAAATATGATTTTAAGCAAACCAAGGGCAAATATCTTTTTTCACCACCCTGTACACATCCACCTTTTTTCTAAACTAAGAGCAGCTCAAGTATGCTTTGCCTTTTTCTCTACCTCTGTTAACATTTTCTTTAATTTATTTCTACCTCAGGAGCCATTGTTCACAAATACAGCCCTAAAATCAACAAATTAATGATTATAGAGCTAAACTACAGTTGTGGAAGACAGGTTGCCAACATGAACAAGTGGATTTGCAAACCAGACTGTACAATGCCAGACCACAGCTGAGAGCGTGGGCAACCCTTTCCCACAGTGCAGTGTTTCTCACAGTCTCACACAGCTGCTCAGCAAAACATCCATTTGCGGCCTCAGTTTTTTTACATCAGGACCATTGTTGCTGGCCCGGGCTGGATTTTGCCCATTGTATGAATAAAAATGTCACCCAGTTAATGATGAGCAGTATTTATAATACCCAACTGGATGCATGACAAATCAGTAATAGGGAGACCAAATATCAGGAAAGAATGTACTGCATAGCCAGCGAAATTTTTTTTAAGTTAATCTTTACATTTTTGTCTGATTGTTTTTTCTACTTCTCTCTTTAAATTTTTCTAATGTTCTCTTGAAAATTTGTTTACATCCCCACCAAACCTGTGAATTGTAAGGGTTAAGTAGATAAATTAAGTTGTTTTTTTTTTTAACCTTTTTACTAATTTCCCATTCTGAATGGTGACAGTTAACAAGCTTTTCACTGCAGGGCATTGTGGGAAAACCTTTGCCATCTTGAAGAGGTTTCTGAGTGCCAACGTGCCACGAACAAACTGGCTGCTCATTGTGGATGATGACACACTCATAAGGTACATTTATGTGTGAGTAAAACTACTCACACATTAGTTATTTGTCCTGTGAACACCTGAAAAAAGTGCATAGTTTTGCACATACGAATACTCTTTATTTGCAAAGCTAAGCTACCACAGGGTTTACAATTTACAATGCATTTTAACTAGCCCTTAATGTAGGGCAGCAGGTGGCATAGCAGTTAGAGCCCCTACCTTCAGACTTGAAGGACTGGATTGAATCCCACCACCCGCTGTAGTACTGCTGAGCAAAATACTAACCTTGAATTGCTCCACTTATATTCACACAAACATGGAAAAATCATTGTTGTCGCTGCAGAAAAAATTGTCAGCTAAATGAATAAATGTACAGTATATTTACACCTCAAACTTACTCATGAAATGGGGCATGAAACCAGAACTGCACTGTACTTTCACAGCCTCCCCAGACTGCGAGCGTTGCTGAGCTGCTATCAGCCTGAAGAGCCTGTGAGCTTGGGTGAGAGATACGGCTATGGGTTGAGCCAGGGTGGCTACAGCTACATCACCGGTGGTGGTGGGTGAGTATATCCTTAGAGCCTTTGTGAAGCAGTGGGAAGCCACAGGAACCATGAGGAAAGTTGCTGACCTGTGGTGCCTCCTTACTGGACACTGGGAGGAAATTCTGGTCTCTGTCGCTTTATTTAGGACTTCTCTGGCACCGCAACATCCAGCGGTGTATCACGTTTGATTCGGGCTGTAGTATCCAAAAAGTGCTGAACAGGTTGAGCTGTCTCACTGTGATAATCCTAACCATACAACAGATGTCTGGAGTTTTTTTATATAATTCCTTTCCTTCTTTTGTTGCACAATTTTGGTTTCTGTCTTTTTAAACTGCTGAAGCTGCTCTCACTGTTCACAGGCACAGAAATCAGCCTGTCATTTCGATGAACTTGCTCTGCGTTGATGCGGTTCCCCTAGTATAAACGGAAGCCAGGTCCCTTTGAGGAACTCGCATCTTCATAACTCCAGAATTGCCCAGGGCTCCAGGGCTCGGGTTTGCATTGCACTCAGTTGAAATTACTGTTTCTTTGCAAGGAGGAGTGTGACAGAGAAGTGAAATTTGAAAAAGCATGGAATTTAAAACAGACTTGCAATTCCAGATTCTGGCACGTTTTTGAATTTGAAAGCCTAATAGAATTACTGATTTGATTTCCATGCAGTTTTAGGCTCTCATTTCTTCTCTTTGTGTGAATACTGAAATGCTGCAAATTGCAGATAAACCCCGTTCTGCTGGTGGTCCACTATGTGGCATCGTGTATTGCATACAGCACTTCCCTGGCCTCCCCAAAAAGCTTTATTCACAATCACTTACCCTGGCAAGTTATTTGTAAGCTTGTCATAAATTTTGCTCTTTCATAAAACAATTCATGTATTTTTACCTAGAAGAAAACATAGAATACACTGTTTTTTGACACTGAAGATAATCGGGAGGGCCTTTCGATATGCCTTTATTGTGCAGACTCGGGACAGAATCTGAACCTGAAGGCTTTATCGCAGAGCTGCTTCACCTGTCTGCTGTCCCCTATCCTTCAGTGACCACTGACACCAACTTTTTCATATGTCCCCCAGAATGGTGTTTAGCAGAGAGGCCGTCTCCCAACTGCTGGCCAGTGGTTGCAAATGCTACAGTAATGATGCTCCTGATGACATGGTGCTGGGGATGTGCCTTAATGCCCTGGGGATCCCAGTCACCCACAGCCCCCTCTTCCATCAGGTAACATCCCTGGCTGTAAGCCCCCTCATTTGGATTACTTCCTCTACCTTTTCTACATCTTTCTGTAAGCAATGATCCCCCTCGCTAAGCCTACATGTAAAATGTGTCTTGGGTAATTGTTACACTGAATCTACATTTGCTATTCAGTGTATACTGACAGCATAGCATCAGTTCCTGTCTGATGTTCCTAGGTGTTGGCGATCAACACTAAGATATCAGGAGATGTGTATGGGTTAAATCAGTCAGTTTTAAATTAATTTCAATGAGGTTTATGGTAGATAAATAATTAATTAATATTAAAATAGTTGTCTTTCAAAACATTTATCATTTTTCAGATCTGATTGACACTTCTACAAAGCCTAATCTCAGTCTATGAAACAAGTTTGCTTGTTTGTTGGTTTGTTCTTTTTGCACAGCAATGTGTATGAAACCATAGGCTTTGGCACACAGGTACTTCTCACCCTAAGTGAAATTTTTCCATATTCAAACACATACACACACACTAGGGAGGATTGTAGGGTGCTCGAGGGAAAGACCCAAACTGGAAAGAGGGTGGATTATGAAATTATTCTTAATAATTATAATAAAGTCTGGTGATATATAGTTTATTACTTTTCTCCTTTCCTCCTTTCCACCTGACTACGACCGACAGGTCACTCTGTTCTGTCCACTTGTTCAACTACACTAACAGTACTTATGTACTAAACCACTTTAAGGGTAAACAGTTTGAGGATTATAATATAATGTTATTGCTATTTTTACTAAATTTCCATTTTCTGACCCAGGCAGCACGAAGTAGTTTAGGGTTGTCCTTAAAAAAATAAAGAGGTGCCTGTATCATGAACCTTTTTTTATTGTGACTTCATGGTAATAGCAACACTGAAGTTGTGGACAAAAGGAGTTATGAACGGACTTCTTGTGTCAGTAGCGTTCATAAGCTGAGGAGCCAGAGTACTACTAACTTGATGTCTGTATCCTCTTTGGTCTACAGTGAGCCTTTTAACATGTTTCAATGGTTAAGTTACATTGTTCCATGTACCATGTGGTGCTTTGTTATGATCTGACCATTTTTTCCCATTTCAGGCCCGCCCGGAAGATTATGCAAGTGACTACTTGGCTCACCAGGTTCCCATCTCTTTCCACAAACACTGGAACATTGACCCAGTTGCTGTCTTTCATAAATGGCTGTTGGACAACACTGGAGACACAAAGTCAGACTTCCCACAGGAGGGCATTAAAGAAGAGTTATAGGGATTTGGAATGTTGGGGTAATGTAGCTGTCCAAAATGGTATGTGTGCGTGTGTGTGTGTGTGTGTGTGTGTGTGTGTGTGTGTGTGTGTGTGTGAATTCTCATATGTACTTGCTGATTTTGATAATAGTATTTTCAGTACATGTCCTTCACCACAGTAAATGGTTTTCAATAAACATCAGTCTTATGCAGCTGTTTAGAAATTTACATCTTCGTCTTCAGACTCTGTGTGTGTCTATGCGTGCATGTGTGTGAAAGAAATTTAGAGAAGTTTGTTTTCCTAAGTTATTTATATTACAAAGACAACATAAAAATTTGTATGGTGTCTTTCGTATAATGTGTTCTATTTTGAGATAAAAGTTATTGCTCTCTGAACAGATTTGTATGTGCCTGCCTTTATTCGTTCTCCAACAGTTTACAAAAAACCAGAGGACCTGGTCAAGGTAAAGCAATAACAAATGCGGTTCATGTTCATCATGCTAATTTTGTTCCACTAGCTACAAATCCACCACAAAAACTGTTTTAGACTTCATTTTACCCTGAAGGATGGTTTAGTTAAATGTTCAAACCTCAAGGCTGACCCTGAATCATAAATTCTGCAGAAATCACAACAGACCATTTACACAGTGCTGTGAACAAGTATTTGCTCTCTTTCTGATATATCCTATCATTGCATATTTTGAAGCAATAATTTAAAAACAGTGTTATAGGTTTACTTAGGATCCTTTTTATTTAACATCATATTTTGTCTAAAGATCTGACACCATTCAGTGTAACAAACATACAATAATAAAGGAAATCAGGAGCAAATATTTTTTCACAGCACCATTCACTATGTTATCCCCTGATAAAGGTTCATATGAAGAAGTCTAGTTCTATTTTACAGTAGCATTTTAAATATTAAAGTTGTACAAAAAACAATAATGACTGCCAGTGGTTTGAAATAAGTCTTTTACCATGACGACCACAACACGCTTGAGAAGTAAATAGGTTTATATGGCTCTGTGGTCTTATTTTAATACAATAGTTACATAGAAAAAGAACTTTGATTTTTTCATTCAATTTATAATTAGATGCTTAGAAGCAATTACTGAAAATAATTGCTTGGATTGCATAGAACACAACATTTTATTAAAGCTGAGGAAGACATACAGGTTAAACATAAATTCTCAATGTGGTCAACTATTAGGATAACTATAAAAGAAGAACTTTAGCATTGGACCACACCAGCAGATTTACACTGATCAAATGCAGGAATGTTGCTTGAAAGGAAGATTAATAGCTTTTTTTTGTCTCTGACCAGTCACTGGGTGGTATTAGGAAAGCCACTCAAACGCTTTTTCACATCCTATTATGTGACTCCACTGAAGTGTTTCTAAAGCAGTTCTAAACAAGCAGCTATCCATACAAAAGGAGAGGTGTGGACTCAAGACATATTAAGAGCAATAAAAGTGAAGTGGTGCCTTGAATGAAATTTCTTTGCCCAAATATATGAGTACTTAGTGCTGCAATGAACAAAACAGGGGAATGAAAATGACATAATAAAAGGAGTGGCACAGTTGCCACCTCACAGCACCTGGGCTGTATGGACATGGGATAGAATTCAGCGCATTCTGTGTGGAATTTGCATGTTCTCTCATTGTTTACGAGGGTTTCCTCTGGTTTCCCACAGATTTTCAGCTTAATTGGTCACTCTAAATTGTCCCTATTCTGTACAAGTTGGTGTGATTGTGTGCATGTGTGGCCACAGTGTGATGCATTCGCGTCCCATCCAGGATGGGGTTTCATGGCCTAATACCCAATAGTTACAGGTTCTCAGAACCACTGTGACCCTGACCAGGATTAAGGAGTTAAGCATGATGGATGAATGGATTGATGGATTTTAATCCTAAAATTGTCAAAGAGGTGATCTCTTATTTCTTTTGAACTGGTAACCTGTAACTATTGTGGGTCAGTGCCTCTGTCTAAATGTCAGTGAGATACTAATGAATGATTATAATCTGATTAATTTACCATATTTTCAGTTGCAAGTTTTAATTTATAAACCCACATTGCCTAGACAGTGTATAATGGCAAGATAATATTCTTATCAAGACAACTACCTGATTTTTTTACTTAAAAATTTTAACTGGCATGTTTGTATGAATGTGTTGTTCTGAGTAAAAGAAAGTTTGAAATGTTATTTTGCTTTGTCTCCATTTTCATTTGCGCTGTTTCAGCTCCACACAGTATTTTTTAAATCAATAATGGTTTGTTGTCGAACACCTTTATACAACAGGCATACAAGGGAGCATGAAATGAAGATCTTTGGATCCACAGTGCACAGAACAGAAGGATGAAGTCAAGAGAATGACAAAAATGTAAAGAATGATAATGGAAAAATATTACAGTATAAATAAATGTGGTCACTGTTGTTGGAGGTGATGGGGCCTGACAGTAATGGCGAGAACAGGCGATGGAGAGGATGCAATGTATCTGGAGGTGATGAGCTCCTAACACACTGCTTGTTGTAGGTGGTCTGGATAGTGTATAGTGGGGACCTGATGATAGACTGGCAAATCTCTCCAGTCAGAGGCAGTGCAGTTCCCATACCAGACCAAGATGTTGGAGGTCAGGATGCTTTCTTTGGCACAGTTGAGGCGAACAAAGGCATTTTCTACAGGTAAACAATTCAAATTGATTCTAAAGCTCCAGTGGAGGTGAAGGTTCTCCTGGAATAATCTGTTATCATCCCTTTTTGATTGTGGAAGCCATCTCAGTAATGTCTGTTGAGTAGTTCAATGGGGTGTATTTTGTGTTCTTTCAGTCTGGTACGGAGCCCCCTGAACAGCTCACTTGGCTTCAGGTAAGGCTGTTGACCCTCCACTTGGGTCTGTTGAAGCTCTCAGATTGGCACTGAGGGCCTCTCTCTCACTGTTTTTCAGAAAGGCCTATAGTTGTTCTGCTGATCTTAACTGTCCTTGATTTACATCACAAAGCAATAGTGTCTACACACTGATAAATATTACTTCATCTATAGCAAAATATATATGCTTATTTATAAAGCAAATCTGTGAATTAAAAGGATCGTTTCCTCCATGGTCATTAGTGTTAATTATTAGCAAAATAAAAGTTTATTTATATAAGGACATCCTAATGACTCTAGTAAGCCTGTGGTATTAGTGTTCCTGTAGTGCTTGTCAATATTCTCCTAGTGTGTCTGATCTTCCACTGAGTGCTGCTGTTGATCCTCAGGGAAACAGTATGCCTACACTAGCACTACATTTTTATTCTGTGTGCCTATTCTAGTGATTAAAAGCAAAGTTTAAAGTCCTGAAGATGTATGTATGTGTGTACAGGTAATCCACACAGGCCACACTGCTACTGCATAAGGGATGCGCTGTGAGGTTTTATTACTTAGCCACCATTAGGCTAAGTGAATGTATTTGACCCAATAGGCCCCTCATTTTAAAAGTACAGGTATCCCCTACGTATGACAGTAATACATACCTGGAAACCGGCTTATGAGGTGAAGTCTCCTAAGTTAGAGACATAATTACCACTGTGGTGCAAACCATCAGCTCCTAAACATGAAAAATCCGGGTCGTTTTTGGTCATAACTCGCTAAAGGATATTAGATAATTTGTCTTCTACACAAAAACTAGTAAGTCAAAGACTCGTCTCGTGTGACATCAAAAAATATGTCAGCGAATGACTGAGTTTGCATGTCGTAGAACACCATCCATAAACTTCTCCATTTATTATGTGTAAATGATGAACTTCCATAAGACCTTCTCTAAGATCAACAATTTTTTGTATGTGTATAGTTTTGTTACAACACATTTTCTGTTAAAATATAAGCTTATGATTATAGATGTTGCTTTGTTTTATGCAATCTAATAATCATATACTGTATTCCTGAAACCTAATCTGAAATAGCCTTAAATTCAGGAGGCCCCACCAAACTGGCCCAATTTGGATGCTGCAATTGCTAAGGACCTGATACCCTTTACCAGAAAACAGTATTATAGGTATGTCTAGGTACTAAACTGAGGGCTGTATTTCAAAAGTAATACAGTGAAGCAAATCAGTTAATGCAGCACATTAAAAATCATGCCTCTTATTAGTTGTCATCCAATGTAGTATGTACTTCATTACGCACTCTACTTTGACTGAGCAAAAGCATGAAAATACAAAATGTGCAAGAAAAACAGAAAATCTATTACTAGAATCGAATTAAGGACCTTTTCTGTTGGCTTCAGATGTTGTAAATTTCAGGTGCAGCTGGAAATGTTAATTTGAAGGCCCTGGTCCGTCCTGCGAGACCAGCTGTGCTTCACAGAATCAGCCAGTGTGAAATTAGATTTTGCCACTTCTCTTTGCCCAGCTCTTTGATTAACCCTTCATCCCAGATAGCAGAGATTGAAAACCTCATTCTACATATTCTCACTGGTCTTCAGCTCTGTTTTACTGCTCTGGCTGTACCGGAGGTGGACTGCATGGCCATCAGCACAATTCAGCATGTGTTTGCTTTGCAGACAGCTTCTTACAGAAACTTTCAGAGCTTCAGACTTTACAGTTGTCTGTTTTGTTGAAATTTACTGAAGCTATCCGAGGTCAAGGCCTTTCCTAGTTAGCAGTGGGAATAGAACCCCTGTGATCCCTAGTTATCATCATCAGTTCCCCGGTTCTGTTCTTACTGCTGCTCATCTGACACTTGAGAAGTGGCCTAGAAACATGTGCAAACTCAAGCCTGCTAGAATCAGGACTAAGAAATCCCTCCTAAGTCTGTAATTTTAAATAATGTTCACTGACATGAGTGCATCGGAAAAATTGCAAATTGATGTGTAGCCTGGTTTATGCCCTACGACACAGCTAATGTTTAGCGTGACAGTTTAGTTGTCGTAGTCTGTGGTCGTTCTGCTCTAATCACCTAATTTCTCTTTTCCCCAATGAGATATGCTTAAATTTATGTTTATTTATACATATTTTCCCATAGGCAGATGAATAAATATAGCAATTTAACAGCATTTCTCTTGAGTTAACCTCATTGTGCTGATATTAGATGTTGCTGTCTACTGCTTACTGTGCAAGTTTCTTTTCCTTCAAATTTGAACTTGTTTCTGATGTTCGGTTGTGAAATACTGTGCAAACCGTATTCAGCAGAATGGTGGAGCCTCCAGAAGCAACTTGAAAGCTATCGGTTCCACGATTAACCAGCAATTAATTACACTTTACATAAATATTGTTTCTTATCTCAAACTTTCTTATAAATCTATCCACCTCCGTTCCCTACCTGATCACATCCCCAGCCCAACGCATTCCTATGTGTCAGAGTGCATTGTGTTGCGGCCCTCAGGTTTCTTCCTGTCTGGCACCTGAATATGAAGGTTGTCATTCTCCTAAGTTAATGTTATGATCTTTAGGGAAAGCTGAATATGTGTATACCAGCATGTAAGGAGCAGGAACAAGAGAGCTTGTCACTGACTATACAAGTAATTGTCAATTATACTATACCGTGGCAGTCATTGCAGTCCAGAGCCTATCCTGGAGCCACAGGCCACAAAGGTATGCACGGTACATTTTTAGAAGCCATGCACAATCAAGTCGACACTCACATATTTACACATTAATGGCAATCCACCTCAATTACATATCTTTGGACCATGGGAGAAAACTCATGCAAACTGCAGGGGAAGATTAACACTCCATAGAATGTACAGGGTTCGAACCTAAACCTGTTTGCACATCCCAGGAGCCAGGCTTCCATGATGCGCCACCGTGCATTTAATTGACACAGAAAGGGATCGTTTAACAAATGGGAAATTTTAGTATGAGTAATGTTACTAACAAAATTAGTAACAAAATCCAGAGCCGTCACATTATTGATTTTTCTAGGTTCACAGAAAAAAGCTTGGAAAAGGAAGTATATCAGTCAGATACTAGGGTGTTTATCTCTAGACTAAACCTCTAAATTCAGAAATATATTCATTTAAAAACAGTTTCACTAATCCAGTGTAGTAGCATTTTGTATAACAATTTATGTAACAAAAAATGAAAATAAAGGAAAGCTGAAGTGGTCATTTCCTTGTAGAAGAATATACATCAAATGGCTAGACAGAAAATTACCCTCATTAAGATCTTTTGTTCATGAATATTTCCATTTAGCTTATTGCCTACAGTTTGCATGGAATAAATCTTAATTCAATTTCTGAACAGGTCACATTTTACTCAGTTCCTTTTTGCTTTTCTTTGCCACAAGCATTTTTCCTTTCCCATAGTAAGCAGAAAATTAATCAGTAATATAAATTTTGGCTCCCAGTAACCTCCTCAGAAATCAGTCTGAAATCAATGCAAAACTGTTGTCTAATTGCTTGTATTGTGCCTGTCATGGTTGTATTTGTTGTATATGTTCAAATATAGTGCCATACATTCCAATATTCTATTTAACACTGTAAACATATCCTATTTAACACCATATTTTTCATGTCACTCTCAAATGATCTGGGCTGGTTTTGCCCATGTTGTTCAGTTTCAGCAACGTTTGCCATGTTACCACATAATCTTCTCAAAGATATCCTCTGTTATTTCATAAAAATTCATTTTCCTCCTTATATTCAACTGTCTGTGTACAATACTTTATACTGTGATGTTCTTAAGTTGAGCTCCCTGACCTGACACAAGGTGTTTAATGTCCAGACAGTTTCAGTATTACTGTGAATGGGGATCTGTTTGCTTAAGTTCCTAGGTTCCTTTTAAAGGGGAGACAATATTCTTTTGAGTCCCAGAATTCCTGCCTCCATACATACATATTCTACAAGCATTCTAGGTTAACAGCTTAACCTGGAATGTGTCTGAGGTGTAAGAGAAAACCTGAAGAAAACCCTCTTCAACACAGAGAACGTTACCCAGACTGAGTACAACTGGAACGACATCAAAAAACACAGCTTAGGGTCCCTGCCACGCTGCCGTACCACTTACATCAGAGACCAACGCCACCTTTGCAGATATTGTTTGGTCGTTTCACCTGTTACCATTTTGGTCATCATGGCCCCATTTGAACTATCCGGCTGATGTCAGCTTGTTTGGTAATTGTCTTCATTGATTTATTTTTTAATTTCTTTTTTAACTGTTTTTTTTTGCTTTAACAATTAAATTCATATATAATGTTGAATATATGAGTGTATGTTTGTGAGCATTTCCTAAGTGTGTGATATGTAATAAGCTACAAAAGAGCTTAACCAGTGCAGGTAAGCATGCAACACTATAGATGGAAGCTACCTTATAATAAGAAATGTTAACTATTGAATTAATTATGTCAGTTTTAGTGGTATTTGGTGATGTTTTAGTACTAATCTGTGTCCTTTCTGGAGCGTAAGAACAGAATTTTTTGTCATTGAAACTAATGCTAATTATGTCTTTGACAGGAGAATTCAGCTTATGAAGGGTTTCTCAGGAACACATTACATTCAGATTTGGGAGAAGATACCTGATATCTTAAATTGCCTTCAGTACACTGTGACTTTTACAATTCAAAGAAATTTTACAAAGAAATAAATTCTTGTCACATATTGGGTGGAGGCCCCATTCCTTCAGGCTGCAGTGTATCTAAGCTTTTGGTTCAGTTCCTTTCACTTATTCTTTCACTTAATGAAACAGTACATTTTTTCACATTGAGAGTCAAAATTTAACTACTGCCTTTGTTTAAAAATAAAAAACTTCTACAACTTATTTTTTGCAGGGGGAAATGCATTTTTGAATGTCATAAAAATTAACTGGGCATCTGTTCCAGCAAATGCCATCACATGTGTTAATAGAGCTTTTCCAATTTCCAGCTTTCTGTGACAGGTTTTCTAGAGTTGTCAGATTTACTTGTCTGTCAATAAAGGCTGGCTAGTGCAAAAAGTAGCCCTACAGATTTTTTTTCAGCTGTAATTTCATATTTGCAGTTGAAATGTAATGCATGAATGCATGTTGCAGTTGAAAAACCAAATGTTTTTAAGTAGGAAATATATATCTTATATGTTGACAGAAAGTCAGCATTGCAATAGCACTATTTTAAATATCATTTAGGATGTTTCTTTCTCATTCAATTCCAATACAGTAATACCGTGTTTAATGTTGCTCCATTTACCACAGTTTTATTATAGCACTTATGTGCAGGGGGCACTCAGCACTGATCATATCCTTTCTTTGCTATTAATACAGTCATAATCCTTATTTTTATATATCTCACATGCCTGTGACATGTGTTCTGGTTCCAACCCCTTTCCTTTAACCCATTTTGCATGTGCATGGCACTTTTTATTCTTCCCACAATGAACATAATTTGTGTTTGTGTGTGTGTGTGTGTGTGTGTGTGTGTGTGTGTGTGTGTGTGTATGCGTGCATGTGCATAAGTGTGGATGTGTGTGTGTGTGTATGTGGATGCCAACCAACTGAGAAAGTCAAAGAGAACTTTCATCTTACCTTCTTTTTCCTACCCTTTACTGTTTTCTCAGTGTTTCACGTATCTCTCGACATATGTTTATGGTAATAACAAAGATAAGTATGAAACAACTAATATATGTGATTTTAATAATATTTTAATAAAAACTTTGTTTTTGTACTGCTGTATTTGTGTTTTTATTTTCACTTAAGATATGTTAAACTATCCAAGCCTTACACACAAATATACGTCCCAGTCTAAATGTCAAAATTCTACAAATAAATACCATACAGTCTACTGTAATAAAATAGTACTGCATGTATTGTAAAAAAACTGTATATTTTTTCTGTTATGCATTTATCTGAAGGCAGATGCATGCCAGCATGGGTCTTATCAGCTGTTTCTGCCTGTTTCACTTTTTCTGAAAACATTGGAACCACGTCACCACATTTATTGTGCATTTCTTTTTCTTTTTTTAAAATAAATTTAAATGCAGGTTCTTGTGTCAAACAACTGATGTGGTGGGTTACTTTGACACTCATCTCTATTCTCTTTATTCAGCATCTTATAAAAGTGAACTCCTGTTGTGAACCCTTAGCATGCCGCCTCTCATCTCCTGTTCGTGATGTCGTGACACTGTGGGAGGAACCATCATGTGAAATGTTCTGTACTGTACATATTGTACAACACGTTGTGAACACGCAAATTAATGACAACATTGTGTTTCCTAATTATGTAACTGGTGTTCACAGTATTTTATTGTGCTGAAGTCATGGTGTTTGCAGATGGGCTGGAAACATATTATTTATTTATTTTCCCCCATTTAAAATAATGGGAAAATAGGTACTCGGTGCCCGAAAAATTCAGAACTCTACACCTTTTCAAAGATGGATTAGATTCGGATACCGAAGAATATCTGTGCCCTCTATGTGGCAGCCCTGAGTAAATTACACTGTGTCTGAGCACTGTGTCAGCACCTGGAGTTTCACTTCAGCTACACATAAATAAAATTCAGTTGTTCAGGCTTGTGACAACTTTTGGTTATTGATTTTTGCTGCAGGTCTCAGAGACAATCCATTTGGCAGTGACCTTTTAGCTTATATTTCTGCAGAAAAAAATTTTGGAGATGTGGATCAATGATCAGTAGGGCTATGTAATATTCAAAACTGTGACAACAATGTCTGGAAATTGCAACAGTTCTTCGTCATTTTAATACTGTGAATGAACGAATCAACATGCTGATCAACAAATTAGTAACCACAAAGGGTTTGGATGATTTTTGTAGTGCCCTCCAGTTGTGCCTCCATTCAAACTCTTTGTGACTACTGTAGTTTTTACTTGAGTAATTTTCTTACTCATACCAGGCCAAGGCTGCACTTTATCCTTACATTGTAAAATAAGACTTTACAATGTTTTCATTTTACAAGGCCTTTTAAAACATTTTAGCTTTATCAGCTATTATTTAGCTTTATTTAGTTAATCTAGTATAATCTGATTTTGCTTTCCATATTCTCCATTTTCTCAAAATTGATCACTATACATTGCTTTGTTTGGATAACCCTGTGGAAGTCAACTGTCAGGCATCTTTTTATTAATTTTTCTTGATGAGTGTTCTGTGTAGAGTTTTTGCCTGCTGTTATTTTTTTCTGAATTACTGCATTCAAACTTTCTGCTTAGATTTTACTGTTTATTGAAGTTTGGTAGAAATCTGGTAACCATAGTTCTGGACTATCTGGACTTCTACTTTAACCGATGCCAAACTTAAAAGTAGGACATGGATCCTTATTCTGCTTTTTCTCAATGGCCCTGTACCTCTATGGATAGCATCATGGACAGAACACTAGGTGGGATAAATCAGGGAGACCAGCATTTCTAGCGCCAGTTAGTGCTGAAATGAGTTTAGGAATGGGCGAAACAAGTATCCTTACTGACTTGGAATGTGGCATAATATTTGGTGCTAGGTATGCCAGTTCAAGCATTTCCTAAATGGCTGTTGTCCTGGACCTTTCACATATTTTCAAGGGTTTACCGAGAATGGTGCAAAAACCAAAAAAGTACCAGTGATTTGCAATCCTGAGGACAAAAACGGCTTGAGAGTCACAGGGGTCAACGGAGAATGATGCAAATTGTGCAAGCAAATAAACAGGCCACAACTAGGCAAATCACATCCAAATTCATCACTGGTGTGCAGAATGTCATTTTGGAACACACCAGTTATTGAACTTTGTGTCAAACAGCCAAAAACCATGTGGGTGCCAATGTTGTCGGTGAAGAACAAGAGAGCCTCTCCAGTGGGCACAAGAGTACCAAAACTATACCACAGAGGAGTGTAAAAAAATTGTCTGATTTAATGAATCCAAGATCCTTTTGTATTATGCTATGGAAGGATAAAAATTTGATGCAAGCAACAATGCACAGTCCATGGAGCCATCCTGTTTGATGTCAGCAGTACCAGCTGGTGGTGAAATGATGATGTTGTCGGCAAGGCTTTCCTGGCAACATTAGGACCCCTGGCACCCACTGAAGAACATCTGAATAGCAAAATGTATCTGAACGTTATCGGTGAGCAAGTTCATGACTACAGTTTATCTACACTCAGATGAACCCTTTTAGCATGATGCACCAAATGCACCAAATCATGAGACTCACGCTGCCACTGAATGATTCCAGGAACATGACAGCAAGATTATGTAGTTCCATGCGCAGTCCCCCGATCTCAACCCTATCAAGCATCTTTGGAACTTGGTGGATCACAGCAGGATCATTTCTACATGGTACAACATTCCTACATAACACGTCCGACATTTTATAGAATCCAGCCCCAGACAAGTTCATGCTGATCAGAAGGGCAGAACACACTGCTAGATAGGTGTACCTAATAAACTGGAAATGCTTGTGAGCACTGTGACGTTATTACACAGCTAAAAACTACACAGAAATGAACAAACTAAGTTAAATTTTTATAAATTTCAAGGCACAAATGCAACGGGATTGGTTGGAGGATGTGTTAAAAACCCATAAATCTAACATCATCATTGCATGCGGCCTCTTTTGTTTGCAAATTTAAATTTTTTGTGGCCATGCATTTAGAACTGGACTAAGTTTTCTTCAGTTCTCTTCCATTACTTTGGACATGTTTTGCAGTCCATCTGCTAAATCTGTATAATCTATAACAGATGGTTCAGTTTGATACACAGTTTGAATTCACTTAGCTGCTAATCTCTGAAGTCGGGTTCACTTTCTATGTGCTCTTGTTAGTTGTTTTTGTTTATTTTTACCCATTAGTCATATAGTTCTGATGCTGCATTTGCATGAAACATATTCAGGTTTGTATTTGATAATTAGGGGGAGGCATTTGTGATCACTTCTAATTAAATTCAAGGGTATTCATGAAATACCTCTATGTTAAGCAGTCAAATCCCTTATGCAAAGTGTTAAAAGTAATTTATCATTACAAAAATAATTAATGAAGAGTGCAGCTTTCCAGTGAACTACAGTGTGAATTTATCTGCAAACTCCAGCCCAGGCAGAACCCCTGTACAGAACCAAATCAGAGTCATGGGGCCACCTGGACATGTCTTTAGAATGGGAAGGAAGCCAATATACCTTGAAGAAAATCCATAAAAATGCTGGAAGATGTAAACTCACAGAGGTGACAGATTCAGTCCCACAACTCTGTGAAGCAGTGAAGAATGAACTCTAATGAATGAAACGGCTATTAACAAACACTGCATTTGACAGGAATTTATTTAAATATTCTTTTCTTCAGAGGTGCTGATATTCTAAGCATCTTTTTTACATTGAAAATCTAAAAGCTTTGTTCAGTTATTCAGGTTGGGTTAAATATTATGTTAAAAAGAGTATAATAGCAGCACCATCTTTCAGCTAAATGCTTAGTTCCTTAAGCACTGTCTTCAGACTATTTACAGCCAGGCAAACATGATGCTGCAGGGATTTCTTGCTCTCAGACTAAGTGTGGGCTGAACTCTCACTGCTCTGTGATGGGACTGATGATGTTGTTGTCCTCCACACTTATGTCTTCTGAGAATTGAAAACAAATGTAACTGTAACCATATGGAAAAATGTGTGTCCATTCTGGGTTGCAGCATGTTTACAAGACATTTTCACTCTGATAAGAAATTGTTTAATCCTTCAAATATGGGTTCTGTGAGCTGACTGAGTCACAGAATATTGTTAGTGAGACAACAAATTCTTTATAGGAAAAATAAGCAGTGGACTTGACTTAGAACTTTGTCAAGGGCACTTTGAGCCCTCCTCATCTCCCACATTGCAAAACAAACAAGACCTTTACACACCACCTTGGCCACTGATACTGTTGGCCAGAACTGTTAAAACATCACCTGGTTCTGAGCAACACATCACATGTCTTAAGAAAGACTCTTCCTCTCTGTCTTTTGCTCTTTCAGGAGCTTAGAGGACTTTTGGTGTGGGTGGATGATGGGAGATGTTTTACTAACATGCCGCTAAGCACAGTAATCATTCTCTGCCTGGCTTTTACTTGAAATACATTGTTCATTTTCCATGCCTTTTTCTCACAAAAATCTGGGCAATAAATAAGTTTTTTCAAGGACTAATTTAACAATAGTCTTAATTTTTATTGACAAAATTGTTTTTACATATTTTTAGCAAGGTAGAAAGATCAAGTCAAACTTGATTGGTATAAGGTACAACATTTGATTTCCAAATCTTTTTCTCATTTGCAATAAAGAAAACCCCATGGAATTGCACTTCCTGATAATTTCAGTCCCTGAAATTAATTGGTTGCTGTATTTTAATCAGTAAGTCTAAAAAAGATATTATTGTGGAGGAAGAAAAAGAAGAAAGAAACAGGCCAGTTAAATGCTATAGCAACCACAGTTCTTACATAAATGTTTCTGGTCACAGCTCCAACAATAGCTTGGTTTTTTGCCCCTCAGTAATGCAAAAAGAGTGAATTATAATAATTTTATTAGCAATTACAACACCAATCATTTTTCTTAACTTAATGCTGGTCAGGATAATGACAGTCCAGAGCCTGTTCCAGAATCACTGGGTGTTAGGCAATGAATCCATTGGATACACTGTGAGGAAATTACACTGACCAATTAACCTGAAACGCGTGTCTTTGGACTGTGGGAGGAAACCAGAGCATCCAGAGGAAACCCACTTAGACACAAATATGTAAATTATGCACAGACTGAGCCAGATTCAAACTAACACCTACACAGTTCAGGCACCATGAGGTGACAACACTACAGCACCACTCTCTACAACCAACTGTAATATAAAATTGCATGTGCAAATGACTACAACCCCTGACCTACATCTCTGAGTCTTAAGGATCCCATCAGATTTCACTTCCCACAAAATGCATATCAGATGAAAGCACTAAAGATTTGAGATGTGACCTTTAAGAACATCTTCCAGACCTGTCCTAATAGCTTTAGAAGGGAACAGTTAACTATCTCCTCAAGCCACTACAGTACAGTATGTGGTTTGGTCATAACAGCAGTGTGAAGGAAGACCATCTATAATCTATCCTCCTACTGACTGTCATTTGTCTTGGCTGTAGTTGTGGTTTTGCCTTCTTTTTTCTGTGCTGTGATAAACACATACCGGGTATGTTTGGGTCAGATGCCCAGCTCGGAACCTCCTCTCTGGTTTAATCCAAACTGGACAGTCCACCTTGTGTCTGTATTTTCTCTCACGACCTGCATCTTTCACCTGGTCAAAGGTAAGAACTTCAGTTTAATACAATATGAATCTGTGTGGTGAAATTCTTGTGTTTTTTTCTTTTTTAATTTTATATTTTTATATGTCATTTGTAAAAAAGAACATACAAATGCAATATTACTGTGTTTTTCTTCAGTATTGTTTCAGAAATCTAATTTAGATAAACAAAAAAGCTTAACTCTGTAAAATAGACAAAAAAGCAGCTCATAATTACTATTATCAAATTTAGTAATTTTTGCGGTAAATGCCAGAGTGGTGTGTATTGATCTGGTTTTTGGGTGTTTCAGAGTTGTGCATGTATTTAAGGGTGATGTGATAGTGCTACTACCTCATAGCACCTGGGCTGTTTGGACGTGGGATCAAATCCTACTCACTTTCTGTGGAGTTTCCATATTCTCACAATTTTTGTGTGGATTTCACTCCAAATGGTTGTTTCTTAGCTTTGGAATCAGTTCTGGACAACTTTGACCCTGTCCAGAATACAGTGGTTATGGCTAATGGATGGACATAGGTTTAAAAATGAAAGAAAATAAAAACATTTCAGGGTATCTTAGACCGAGATCCTAAAACCTTTGTAACCGTTACTGTTTCATTTGTTTTGCCAAAGATACTTTTAAAGTAAAAGCACCAAATTTTTCTTTGAAATGATCTTTTTGATAGGTCACTTACACACTTTTTCCTTCGCCAGTTGGGATCAGCTGTGTCGGACTGTCAATCAGCTGTCAGGCAGAACTAGTTCGAAGCATGTAACCAGCTTGTTAAGCATGAACCAAGAAGGTGATCTTGGATGACCCACCCTTTTCCAGCAGTTTTCTGTAATAAACCCGGGCCTGTTGGTCCAAACCACACCTGGAACAATAATTCCGATGTTGCAGGTTTAGTTTTCTGAGAATGGTAACACTTCTTTGGGCACAGAAAGATGCGTAAACTGAATTACAAGTATTTGAAATGGCCATGCAGTGTCCAGAAGAAGCTTACTATACTTTTTCTGGAAAATATAAATCTATAAACATCCCATCCATCCATCCATCCATCCATCCATCCATCCATCCATCCATCCATTTTTATTAACCAATTATCCTGAGCAGGGTTGCGGCAGTCCGAAGCTCTAGTCTATATACAATATATGGATGCTAACATAAAATATAAAAAAGTAAGGTTGAACAGGTACTTAAGAACCACCAAGAGTAGTATGATTTAGGTTCCCAAATCAAATCCCACCCTTACCCTAAATAGTAAGCACGCTCTGCTGTATAGAAAGGGGTTGCTTGTTTTAAACTTATCTAGCACTGTAAGCGTCAGCTAAATTAAGTTCAATAATAGTAACTTTGGGACATATTATCAGTTTTGTCTTGTAATATCACTTTGACAGAGTGAGCTTGTATGTAAGTGTTATGTAACTAGCAGTATGCTGAAGCAACACCTTGAAGAAATCCATAAAAGAGTACGGAGATGTAGAAGCAGTATGCCAACCACCCATGAACATTTAAGTTTCCTGACACCAGTTAGAAGCCAGAGCTGTGTGAATCAACACATTAAGCCGATGATGTAGGAACAGAAATAGACCGGTGAGAAACTTAAGAGCAGACAGAGGCTACTGTTCACACAGAGCTAGACAAGAACATGTCTTGTGAAAATAACCCAGAGGAACATTACATCTTTAGGATCATGAGCCCAAGATTGTAAGAAGCTCTCTGCTGTCACAAAGAAGTGCAGCCAAACAAATATCACGCTACTTTTTACATGCTGCTAATTTTCACAGTGCTGCATCTTCTGTGTTTGTAATTCTGCCACCAAAGCTGCAAATAATAGCTGGGTGCAGATGGGATGATAGGAATGATAATTATATGACTTTGTATGATTTGATAAGATGTCTCAACTACCATAACTGAATGATCACTGCAGAAAGGCATTGCATTTGGCCAAGGGTCTATAATACAACATGAGGACTTTCATCAGTGTCCTGTGTTGCTTTCTGCTACATGTTGTCTCCATGTTTACCTGGGTTTCTGGCTGTTCTGATTTCTCCCCTCACTGTGATGACATGCAGTTTAGGTGATTTGTAGGTGGTAAGTAAAAGCTGCCATTTGTGTGTGGGAGTGTGTGTGAGAGAAAATGTCCAGTCCAGTGTGTACCCTGCTTGGCTTCCTGGGCTGGCTCCAGATTGCTGAAACCCCAGGCTGGGCAAGTGGTTTGCGAAAATGGATGGATATGTTTTCTGTTGACTTCATTTTCCCTGAAGCTACAAACTGTGCGTGATGGATGCTTTTATACTTCTGTTCCCCACTGTTCACAGTGCAGATGGGCGCACACGTTTCTTTTTAAAATTCACAAGCAGTAATGCATGCATACAGTGCAATGCATAAAAGTACAGTATTCTTTAGTCTGTTACTGAACATATATTCGACATGCTGAATTTGCATAGTCTGTATACCCTATGTATAGTAAAGGAAACTGATTTATTATACTTTCACTTGCATGTAGTTAACAGCATAGTTTGAGGTTGGTCACATGACATTTTACTAACAGACATTCACTTTCTAAATCAGGAAATATTCAGCATCATTTCATCTGCTAAATTTTTTAGTTGTTTTCCACAGGTCAGGAAAGGAGTTTTAATAAGTGGAAATTACTGAAAGGGGCATGGATATTAGAAGAGAGATGTGGAGATCTAAGGAGTACTTAAATTCCTCCATGTCTTTCAGTTAAATCTAGATATCGGATAGCGGTTATTTGTTTTTTGAGTGTGGAAGATGTCAGTGCTATGACCCAGCTGCCCACATAATAAGGCTGTATTGATTTTTTTCTCATTTATGGCCTTGGGGGAGGCAATTGCTTGAAATGTGTTGCAAACGTTTGTCCCTGGGTCTAATAAGATGACAAATTAATACTGTGAAATGAGAACTGGGAAGACCGTAGACTTGTAAGGACAGGGCTAATAAAAGGAGTTGCCTTGTGTCCCTAAAAAGACTCAGAGCACCTGTGGAAAAAGAATGAGTTGCACAACAGAAATGATTTCCTTNTTTGTCCCTGGGTCTAATAAGATGACAAATTAATACTGTGAAATGAGAACTGGGAAGACCGTACACTTGTAAGGACAGGGCTAATAAAAGGAGTTGCCTTGTGTCCCTAAAAAGACTCAGAGCACCTGTGGAAAAAGAATGAGTTGCACAACAGAAATGATTTCCTTTCTGCACCACTGCACCTGGGAGGTAGGATGATGTGAGAAGGTGCAGGGGAAAGACTGTGTGGCTCAGGGACTTTGGGGAGAATCAGGTAGGAGCAATTCGCAGGGGCCAGCAGAGTGACAGAGCATGAGGTGGACTAGATAACTGCACCCCTGATGGTCTTTTGGAAGTACATTTGAGTGGAAGAAAGTCTGATAAACACTCTTGAAGGACTTTGAATATATCCTCTCCACATATGTGCTTCTCAAAAGAGAAAAAAAAAAAAAACTTCACAGCTTAGAAAGCACAAAGGAGTCCCAAGGGCACAAGGTGATATGGTTCCTCCCAGTCTGTCTAACATGAGGACAGTGCATAAATGAGAGCTGAAATATGAGAAGAAATGAAATCCAGCAGGAAAGCAAAGCCCCCTGCAGCAAGAACATTCTGGACTTTGTGGATTGCCAATGTAGATAAACTGTCAGTTTGGTTCATAGCACTGCCAGGCATTATGTATGCAGTAATCATTATCCTCCCATTCAGTGTTTACCAGCAATAGGGGGGGGTCAGGAAGCCTCCTGCAGTTATATTGTTTTCTCTTGATTCTTCTCTACTTTGATACTCAGTAAGAAAAGCAGTCATTTAATAGAGCTCTCTGAAGTCAGTATGATCATGACAGTGGATCTTGTTGTCTCTTTTCTCTGCTAGTCCTGTTTGTGGTGGGCGATGGGATATTTGAAGGCAGGTGCCCATTGGGGTCTCCCTGTGTGGGAACATGTCTGCCACAGGTTCTGCGCTTCAGTGCCCACTTTGACTGCCCAAGCAGGATGAGGAAAACTAAAGAGAGTAAAGTTTCCTATATGGGATCACAGCTCTCAGCCTGTAATCCTGTCTTGACAACATTTGGTACAGTCACTTGCAATACAGTTCATTTCTCAAACCAATGAACCCTAAACCTGGATAAATAAAAAGTGCACTGTAGTCTAATGGATATGTAACATTTTTGTACTATGAACATAAAGGGTGTAGGATTTAAGGGAGGGAATTATTATACAGGAGCAACAGTTCAATAAAAGGGCAGAAGGTTGTCTAGTGGTTAGAGCTGCTAACCTTGCAGTCTAAGGATCCAGGTTCAAATAGCTGCTCTTGCTGTAGTGCCCTTCATCAAGGTGTTTTGTCTGAATTGTTTCAGTAAAAAATACCTAGCTGGATAAATAGTTTCACATTCTAAGTGACCTTGGAGAAAAGCAGCAGCAAAAATGTAATCAACTGCCACCAATTTGAAAAGATTTTTAAAATCTTCTGATGAAGGAAGTGTGATTGAGAAGCCTGTCACATTTCCCATGTGAGAGCCTTGTTCTCTCTGGAGTTAAGCAGCACGGGCTTCTCTGCAGGCAGCGACAGTAGCTGGGAAGGCATTTTTGACTAGACCATGGATGGAACTGTTCCCACAGGGCTTTCTCAGCTGTAGTCCAATACAGAGTCCACTTTCCAGTCATCAAAAATTTTATGCAACATATGGTGTGTGTAAACTGGCTGGTGGCTGCCTGCTCTTATCAGGCCGATAAGAATTACTGCTATCTTTGATTTTGCTCTTGCCTTTTCATTTCATGGCATTGCAAGTCTTCGTCCTCACGGTGGTGCACACATTTCGGCTATAGCTAAAAATGTTGCAGAAACTAGAGTGTCATATCAGCAAAAGTTTGGGGGATGAAGCATTAGATCAAGCCCCCATCTACACCCACTTTTCAGTCATAAAACAGTAATAAACCCTCCCCTCCACCACAAAGCTTTGCGCTTCCATTTACACCCATTTTTAACAACCCACCACCACCCCTTCTTTGCCGTCCAGTGATGTTCCATACAGAGGGCTAAACAATCATCTTTAGCAGCAGGTACAAGCCCTCCTAAGCCAAGATGGAAAGTACACATTTGTTCAGTTGCACAGTGTAATCCTTCTAACTCCTGAATATAGTGTATTGTGCACCCATCCCCTTACAGGGATCATTGCTAATGACCTTTTTTAACAGTAGTTGATTTTTGGCATTAGCAGAATAGACGTTTAGAGTGATAAATGTCCACCACTTTCCACATTTTTCCCAACCCATATTAGTGTTTTATATCATCTGCCCCTCTGCACCTAAATCAGCACATATATTTGTGCTGTGGCAGCTTTGCCCCAAGTTGTGACGCAGAGCTGATACTGCTCTGTCAGAGCTGCCTTTCCTTTATCCATGTGTTTTGGCTTGCAGTCTTTCAACAGTATCCAACTTGTTCTTTTTGCCTGGAGACCGAGCTGTGGTGTATGCAGCAGGATATCGTGCAGCTGGTCTCTAGAAATACGACCACCCTGTAAGCCATTTAGTGCAGCATAGAGTAGAAACTGACAGAATGAATGATCTTTGCCCCTGGGATTATCACTGCATCTGGTTTGATTCAGACTTGCTTTGCTAGATTCCATTTTTCATATCCATTTGTAATATATAATATTTGTTTCCTCACCATCATCAGTCAAACCTCATCAGTTATCTAGTGTTTGATGTTGTTGGGACCCTTCAAAAAACAAGCAGGGTCAAGGCACAACATTTGCAAGCTGAATTGCTGTCTAAGTAGGTAAACTTACTGTGATTTTCTGACAGCACTTGAAGAGATGGAAATAGTGTTTAATGAAATGTTATCACTAAAAAGCTGCCTTTCACTATGAGCCTCACAACAAGAAAATTTATTTCAAAATCTAAAATTTGCAATACAAGATTTTATAAGGACATTACACCTTGATGCAACGCTTTGTGATGCTGTTGGCAGATGGTAAGGCAGTAAGCCATATTCTGGTTTGTGGTGTTCACGCCTTGGGAATTATAGAAATCTGTGGTGTATATTTCACATTGTTCCCTAATGTTATACCCTTGACAGCTCATAGTACAGTGGACTCTAGCCAAGTTTTAATCTGAATACTGGTTGCAAGGCAGCAGAAAATTACCATTTCCACCTGATGTCATTCTCTTGCTCAACCTTCTTAGTGTCACGGTGGGCAATGAAGTCTAACAGGGCTCTTGACATTTAGATATAATAAACTGGTGAAGGGTCTGATTATGTACTTGAGGTCAGGCTAGTGTAAGACAACTGACACAGATTCTGAGAGGATCGTGGAAGCCAAGTGGGAAAAAGAAAAAAATTCAATATTAATGAGTCTCTTTTTATAGGAAACAAAACTATAGTGAAAGCTACGATTCCTTATTGTATATTTTCCATAGCATTTCTGTATAAATGATCTTATTTTGCAAACATATTCATATCTATTTTTTTTCTACATCACAGTTCAGGCTCATTAGTCAGGAATGCAAACTGGAATGTCTGTGGGTGGTTTTAAATAAGACTTTTGGAAAACTGTATCATTAATAATGGATTTTATGACGTAAAACTTCAGCCTTGCCATACCCAGTATCGCACTGTGTTCACATGGACATAAATTATGACTTTGAGCAGGGAAAGCACAGTGATTATTTACTCCATACTTTAGTTTTTAATTGTTGCCATATTCAGCTTTTTGAAAATGTTTGTTCAAGATATTCAGAATTACAAAGGCTGTGAGTATTAACTGTTGGTGAAGAAAATGTGCAATATGTGCATGTAGCAGAACCATCCATGCATCCACTTTAAAAACCATTTATCCTGATAAGGGTTGTAGTGGAAACAAGTTGAGAAGGTTAGACTATACTTCAGTCTCCAGCTCATCTTGGAGGATCCGCAAGCATTCCCAAGACCTGCGTGAAAAATAAGCGCATCTCCTTTGTCCTTAAAGAGCCAGGGAGTTACAATTGAGCTTCTGAGCTTTTTCTATCACACTTAAGCCATAACCCAATCTTGCAAACATCTCTTCTATAATACCTCCAGAATCCACCCATACTTAGAACATACTCTACCCTGACCACATCAGGACTACCGCATGTCCCTTTTGTGTCTTCTTCTCGCTTCCAGCCACCAGCCTTCTAGAATTTATCCAGAATAGCATAATAGTATAATTTGTACTCAACCAGCTAAAATATTCAAGTCTAATGTTATTTTCTGTCTTTGTTTTGTTGCAATGGACGTATCAAGTTCAAGACTGGTTATGACTGACAAAGAAGTCACGGGTTACTGCAAAGCTCCTCAATCTGTGTGACATGAAAAGAGAATTGAAAAACAGGAGAGGGGACAGTGAAGGAACAGGGGCATACAAGCACATGAACAGCAAGGTCAAGCAAGGCAGGAGGAAAGGGCAGGAGATAAGAGAAATGGATGAAAAGTGCATAACCATTGAAGACAACCTGAGCTGAAACAATACCAAGAAGCCATACCAAAAAATCGACAGTCATTACACTGGGATAAGTCAATACCATCCAAGACAAGACAGGGAAATGCTTCACAGGAAAGCAAGACATTCACCAAAGCTGGGGGTAATACTGCTCACAACTATACAATTGCAATATGAACGGTGACTACATGGTACTAAACTGTCCATCCACCTATCAATGAAAATAACTTCCCGGGTCTGGGAGAAGAAATGAAAATCACAGTAAAATCACTTCAGAAAGGTAGCTGGAGGTGATAATGTATCACCAGAACTTCTGCCAGCCACGGTGAAGCCATGATTAGCATTCTGACATCCGTCTGAAACAAGATCTGGTGGACAAAAGTATGGCCTACACCATGCTTTTGGTCAGTCCAGTCCATTAGAAAGGCGACATAAACTGTGCCAAAAATACCTCCACTGTCAGTCTCAGCAGTTCCCAGCAAAGTTATGTTCAAGATCATACATAACAGATTAAAGCCTAAAGGAGAAAAATATCATTGCTGAAGACAACAGGCTCAATTTAGAGCAAGAAGGAGCACCATAATCATGTATTTGTATTCCGTCTCTTTTTTTGCTGAATGAGTCTTTGGTTAAGAACTAAGCTGGAAGCACCACGCTAACAACTTTTTAGCACCAAAGACCCTGCTTCAAAGCAACCGCCATCTAAATTCCAATTAGAGGGAAAAGTATATATTAACAGACTTACAGCTCCTTTTAAGTTTCTGGGATGGAAACCAAAAAGGTTTTGATACATATCTTAAGATATCCAATTCTCTATTTCTACAAATGATGCTTTGAATTTCAGTCTTTAGTGAGGTGCACTCTCCTTTTCTTTGGAGTTGCGAAAGTCTCACTCCAGTCCAAAAAAGTCGTAGCATATTAATGAATATTTTGAAAATGTAACACCTTGTTTTTATTATTTTTAGTAAACCTCAGAAATGTGAAAAATAACTAAAAGGCAGGCAAATTATTTTTAGCTCCATGGTGTAAAAAAATCTTTTCAGACTTTTGTTCACTTTGTGAGTGAAATATCAGGTTCACTTGGGGTCTAATAGTGTGTGTGTGAATTTTGGAGAGACCACAGAAAATTTGCTCAGACCAGTTTCCCCTATGGGGATTTTCTCTCAGGTCATAATTAAATCAGTGCACCTGACTGATGAGGGTCAGACGTGGTGATGGTATTTAAATTGGCAGACAGAGGACTGGAGAGTTTTAACCCAAGAGTTTAAATGTAGCATTGATGCAGATGCTACCCGATGATCCTATTTTACGGTTTCAATATAAGACAGTTTCTTTTATGTTTTATTTACAAAAAATCTGCAAGTCTACAACATACTGCCTCATGTATGGTCACTCCTAGTGCACAACAGTAAGTGATGAAATATTTTAATGTGTTTAGATTGATATTAAATAAAAAGCATGAAGTGACTTCATGAAAGTTGGAAAAAAATCATAAAGGAAAATATTCACCCCTTTGTATCACAATCTAAATTTAACCAGGATTCATTGTCTTGAAACGTAATACTAAAAAAATAAATGAGGCCTATCTGTATTGATTTGATCGAGTGAAAATTAAATGCAGTATTAGGAATAACGTATACAACCTTGTATAGAAAATACTTCTAAAAATACTACATTAAATTTTAAGCAGGCAGTACTTTGGTTATAAGTTCAAAACGCACAATTCTTAGTGTTGGAAAAAGGATAAATTCCAATGTAATGTACCAGAAGAAGTATTTCTCAGCCATGACCATACCCAGGTCAGGGGACCTATCAGTCTGAATAAGACAACGTCAAGGTTGACCCACAGGCCACTGAATTTCAGAACTCATTGTTTAAAATGGGAAATACTATTCTGAGGTCAACACACTTTTCAGTACAGATTTGACTTCTTTGGAAGAACGGCTATACAGAAGGACAACAATAGGTCATGCTTGGAGTTTGCCAGATACCATATGACAAGCTCTGGGACCCTGAGATCTTATGGAATAAGATGTTATAGCACAAAGAAATTGAAGTAGAGCTCTTTGGCCTTAAAAGGGAAGCACTATATACGGTGCAACCCAAACACGGACCATCACCTGGGTGACATAATCCCGACTGTCAAGTGTGATGATGGCAGCATCATGCTATTGGGTTGTTTTTCTGCAGGTCATAATGGAGAACTGGCTGCAAATGGATAGAGTCAAATACCTACAAAATCTTTAGGTGAAAACTCTGACTGGACCCCACTGAAAATTGATGGTTTTCTCCGAAAATCAACGATCAGCACTTGTCCTAATGCAGTTGATGAAATTTAAGAATCTAAATGTGCAACTCCAGTCAGATATCTCCATGAGGAGATAGAAATGTAATTGCTCCTAGAGGCCTGGAGTACTTTTGTCAATTATGTCTTTCATGTTTGCAAAAAAAAAAAAAAAAAAGGTAAAGCACTGTTGCATTGTGGTATTTAATTTATTGTGTTAGTGATGTGGGAAAAAAGTACACACTGTTCCAACTTTTTACGTATAATAGGTCAACATGAATGTTCATGGAGGATGAATTCATATGCTTAGAAGTGATGTGAAATATAAGGACTTTGAAGCTGGCACGGGGCAACCTGCAAATAACATCACATTCTACAGCGGTCTACAGCACTGCATCAGTATTAATTTTAATGCTTCTGTGATGTCTGGGGAAAAGCAGTTAATTTAGTGTTTGAAACAATTGAGCCTTAGGTTCTTGGTTCATTTTGCCTGTCTGTTCTGACTGCACTAAAATGATTAAAGAAAAATAACACATAGCTAATCCCAGATAAGAAAAATGTGCACAGATGTCTTCCAGTTAAACATCTTCCAGTTGTGAACAAGATAGGAGCTTCATATTGCACAGCAATTGAACTGCTGTAAAGTCAAGAAAAATGGTTATACTATTTACTTTAGTTTAATATATATTATTCAGAATTTGTGAAGTAAAATGTATATGTTTATAAAAGACTTTGTGGGCTAACATGTTGGTAAAAGGCAAATATAGGTAATCCCTGTTTTGTGCATACAGTTTGGGAATTTAAATTACAAATACCAGGATGTTATTTTCCATCATTTTAAATGGAGAAAAAATGATGCTTTCTCAGCTCATCCAAAAACCCTAAACTAATATTTCTGGATATCACTAAAACACTGTAAAACGCCTTGCAGCAAAGTAATAGCCCTTGTGTTCACAGCAAGGAAATTAAACCTGTCCAGAAACATGAGCGAGAGGCAGAAGTAGACTCTCATTCCAGAGTTATTTCTTCAGTTATGAGATGTAAGCTAAAAATAAGTGAAGACAAAAATTTTAAGGATACTAGCAAACTTGCGCATAACAGGCCTGCATTGGGCTTTCCTGCATGTGTAACCAATGCTTAAAATGGAGAATATACCCTGGACACAACTCCAGTCAAAACACAGCAGCCTCATACACACAGTCACTCATACATAGGCAATTTATAGTTGCAACTGGCCTGAAACACATATGTTTGGACTGTGGGAGTAAACCAGAGCACCTAGAAGAAACCCAGACAGGCATGATGAAAACATGCCAACTGCACACATCCTGAGCCAGAGTCAAACCCACACCCGCAGGTGCTGTGAGGCTTTACTCATTGTGCCAAAACCCCTCTCATCAGAAAACTGTTAAGTATTACTTTTTTGCAGTAAATAAAAGATGAGATATTGCCCATGTTCACAGTATATATGTCTTTAATAAAGGGATCAGTTTCAAATAGTTGGAAATCAGTGCATGAGCCAGTTTGCGGTATAACAGTGCATTTTGGGTAATGGAATGTGGCTATGAGGCTGTTATCAATAACAGCCACGTACTACAGCAGTCTTCTGCTGACAGTACAGCTCAAAAAGAGAACCTCATTGTTTAGGGGAAAAAGCACACAAGGAGTTTTGGGAAGTGCCAGTACTGCATACTGCTGTGCACCAGCTCACTTTAAGCACGTGGTTACATTAAAAGGGTTGGTCCACGTCTTGTAAGGACCCCTACAGCAAACAGTAAGTCTCTTTGGATAAAAGGTTCAGATTAGAACGCAAGAGCAGTGCCGGCAAGAACGGCTCTCCCCGTGTTCAAGCAAGCCTGTGTATATTTTGTTGTGTATAATTTGTGGGTCCCCCAATATTTGATAAATTGTTACAGTCCTCCAATATAATAGTTCTAATTTTGATACGAAGCTAGATAAAAACCTGCAATGTGGATTAATCCTACTGGGCTCTAACAAAAACAGCTGGAACTTCAGAAGGTGGTGGATTACCTCTGTGTCCATGAGCCAGCTGTGGCATATCCCCAACACACAAACGCACAGCAACACCCACTGGTTTTGCGCTGGACCTCTTCCAGAATCCTGGATGACAGGGGCGTATGATCCAGGCCTCCAAGGACACATCAGCTGGAATGATATCCATTTTTTTATGATTGTCCTTTTCGTTTCCTTCGGTGAATCACTTTCTTTTCCTTTGCTGTGTAACAGCTCCTTCATTAATTTACTGTGCAGGGAACCAGTGGTGCTACTGCCAGCTCTGAAATTCAATAATAGTTTCAGTTTTATTGCAGCTGAGTAGCATCTCCCTTCCCCTGCCTAATGGTTGTCTGTGAAGGTATAAACAGAGGTAAAAATGTCTCATATAATTTTTTCTACTGGTGATCTTCACCTGATTTCCACATCAAATGACCATCTTTCCTCATTTCCTCTTCAGTGGATTCCTTTTGTGTTCTGTTCAGTCTTTTTGACTAGATTTCAGTGCTTTCATTTCGCTCCGTTTCATTAAGGCCTTTAAAGTGCTCATGCTATCCCTCAGTGAGTCCTAATTTTTTTGCACTTGTGCCAAGAGAAGCAAACAGGGCTCATTCATAGATGTTATTGAATGATACGACTACTTGCAAGCTAACAGGAGGAAGTCAGTGGCACAAGAAGACGAAACCAGTGCTTTTGAGAGGAAACTGGGATTATGTGATACTGGTATAGCATTGCTGTTTCGAGTGATAAAGCATTATCATCAATGTATATTTTGATAATATGCACCGTTTGCAGCATTTTGCAGGACACATCACCACCTAGTGGAGTGTGCAGTTCAACCTAAAAGTCCACAGCTTCAGTCTGTTTTCCACCTGTAAGGTGTAGCGCATTTCAAATTGAATGGCTACAGCAGTAAATCCATAAAAAAAAGCTAAACTACCTTCCCTTCAGGTGTTTTATCGCTTGTTTTTTTTTTAAGAAGACACGGATGGAGTATCAGTGTGAGAGTGATGGTGAGAGAAAAGGAAACAGGTTGCAATCCCCCTGCAGATGAATATTTTCTTCATTTTACGACTGTACTGCACACACCTAAGCTTTCACTCTTTGATGCACAAAATCAATTTGCCAGTGTTCTCAGTGTGTTATACCAGCCTTTGTAAATCCTAGTTATCGAATGAAATATGTGATATCCATGTGTAATTTAATACTTCTGCTTTGAAATTTATAGTTTCAACATAAAAAGCAATAGTAATCTCATCAATCGGCGTAATTTGTCAATGTATGAAAATTTTTACGAACAATTCAAACAAGGACTTACTTTGAGTCCATTTAGGTCAGAAGAACAATTCGGTGTCACAAGGTGCATCTGCCTATATTTCCAAATGCAGCCGTCATTATTTGTCACTTGTAACTGAAAAGGCTGAGCAAATCTCTAGTGTCTGTCTGTCTGTTTTGTTTTCCTAAAAAGTACAAACTGCAGGAGCAAGATGAGCACTGACACTGCACATGCTCCACTACTAATGACCTTTCATCACCATTTTGAAAGACACACTCCAAGGATGTGCATCTTGTTAAGTCTCTCTCCTGTAAACCCACATGAGGGCAGTACTCAAGTATGAATGTTATGATGAACAAAATTAGTTCATTTCTCCCATAATATGTGCAGCTTTTTAAATGGGGAGAGAAAACTATGAGACCTTAGATACAAAGTGAAATCTTCAGTCACCCAACAGAAAAATAGCAACAGCATATTACTTCACTGCTGTGTAAAACAAAAGAGAAATATATCTTTGTAGCTCCTTTTAGATGTAAACCTCAATTCATGATCACATATACAAATAGTGCAAACATCAACATCCACACACACAAAAACATGGACACAACTGAGATTGTGGCCCAATGTCAGAACAGTTTATTTGTAGTTTTCCACTGAATCTCAGCCAGAAACCCCCTCTAAATATCTTAAGAGGACACTAGTGTGAGACCCACAAGACCCAAATGGCTGGTCATATCTGTAGACCAGAACAGGTGTTCCTTGATGTCGATTTTATTATAACATAGCTTTTGCCCTAGGATAAGTCAGTTAAATTTGACTGTTTTATAGTTTTTATGATACATGCTTTTATTTCCAGGGGTAATGTGTGCTGCAAGGCTGGTGTGCAGTATAAAAGTGGAATTAAGAGCACCATAAGGAGAAGCAGAACACCTAGAGATGATCATAAAGTCCTTTTAGGGCCTGTCAGTAAGACCAGGTTCATTGTTGTGGTACACACTCTGTTGTGTTGCAAGTCTTGTTCAGATTGTCTTCCTATCTATTGGTTTATCTTTCTATCATCGGAATGTACATTTCAAAAACTGTTTTGCTTTTTTTGCACTGTACCTGTTTTTCATCAAGATAAGGTGTAGCCATTTGACCATTTTTTTCATTTCCTGCTTCAAGAAAGATATCCCATCCAACTCAGCTCTGGTGAGCAACTGAAAATATTATGCATGTGTGGACACCAACAATATTTTGTTGAAGAACTATGTATGCAGTAGACATTTATGTATATATCCCTGTGATGACTATCAGGCTCTCCAAAAAAATTGTATTAAATTGGTCTAGTAGTTGTAATGATATTAACTGGTTATCGATTGTTATTATCACTGAATTCATTCAAAAACAATCCAGCTGTTGTCTAGTTTTAATACTGATCTTCAGCCTAACGCTGAAAATGTTTAACCCTTTTTCTGATAACAGTATCAAGACTGAGTTTTCCTAACAAACTCTAGTGCTAAACCTCTTCTGATCCAACTTATATCTGAATTATTTCTTGCTCATTTGAAACAGAGATGCATGTAAAGTGCAGCATATTCCTTCTTTTCTTTCTCTCTCTTTTCTACTTCTGTGAGGACTGTCGTACTGCATTAAAAAACAGAATTAACCCTCATCTCTTTCTTCTCTAGCGGTATTTTTATTTTGCTGTCAAGCTGCATGATCCAGCAACTCAGCCCACGTGTCTTTGCTGCTCCTGATTTCTTGTCTGCTTTCCTCCAGCTTACAGAGCTGCCACATGGTGTCTTCAAGGGCCTCAAGTCTCCGCTGACACTGTGAGTTTCAAACTCACATCAATTAATGTGCCATCGTTTGTAGCCGGTAGAAGATTGTTTCGTTATGGGAATCAGACACATTTTCTCCCTTATTTAACTTTATGATTTGGAAATACTGCAACTGCAGCACTTTATGTTATGGGAAAATCATTTCTAGTCTCAGCGATATAGTAATGCATCCAGTGTTTTGATTCATATCCACCCAGGACAGACTGATTCCCTGATCCACTTCCATTTGTGGCAAGTAAAAGTTCTGCCTCTTTCCTCGTAACCGAATTAAAGTGGAAAAGTTTTAAACCTGCAGTGTTTTCTCTGGGGCTGACAGCACTACAGTGATCCGTTACTGATCCTGTCAACACTGTTTGCTGGAGCCACCCCAGTCAGCTTCTCCTGTCTTGGAAACTATGGTATCTGGCATGATGTCTGATGAGTTGATGAAAGTCTTGTGTAGAATGACTACATGGGAGTGCAGCAGCAGTCTGTTGATGGTCTCCAGTAGAGGCTTATCTTGTATTCATATGTGTGGCTAATCCATTCTTTAACCCAGGAGTGTAACTTGCATAGCAGGGAGGTGCTTTGTGCTTCAGTGTCCCTGGCAAAAGTGTGTTGGCAAAAGAGGGACACTGAACATTTTTTATCCTTTCCCACAGGAGGCTGAGGGCCACAGTTAAATTCCAAGTATTCAAAAGCAGGTGCTGAGGCCAACTGAAAATTTCTCGTACATTTAAATACCTGATAGAATCAGAATTTTCACAAACTAATTATCTAAAACTACAGTCCGTGGTTCTGGCTGTACAGGTCAATTGTTCATTATTAATTCAAAGATGAAACAGAACCATGGAAGGAAACAGTTCTCTGCATATTCAGACTATGATTAAAAATGTCCTTAAAAGCGCTTTCATGAAAAATTGTTTTCTACTCCCTGCATTCATGTAAAATTGTAATAATAAGCACTGGAATAATAATAACTGATAACATTTTTATAGTGCTTTCTGTCTTCATAAGTAACCATATTGATTCAAGAGGTAATTTGCTGCCACTGCCATCATCATCACTACTAGCACAGGCATAAGCCTGTAAAGTGATAAAGCACTGCAGTAACCGCATATAATGAATGACTGTATATAGTATTTATTTTGTGTTGTTATCATTCAGATATCAAGTTCCAGTTCTGCTCTTATGCCTGATGTCAGAAAATGTAGGCATAATGCAAATGGAGTCTTGTCCTCCAGGGTCCTGGGAGGATCCACGTAGGTCGTCATCTGCTTAAGGAACCTCTCCATATCATCTTTCATCCATTCATTCATCCATTCATTCATCAATGCATGCTTCCATTCGCTCAGTCATTAATCCATTCATCCAATCGTTAATTCATTTACTCGTTCTCCTTTTCTTTCTTTCTTTCTTTCTTTCTTTCTTTCTTTCTTTCTTTCTTTCTTTCTTTCCTTCCTTTTGTCATTGTCACTTACTTCTGCATCCACTAGGGGGCACTGTGAACCAAACCAGATCCCTGCCAGTCTGCGCTATAATGCATATGAAGCACACATAATACACTTGACCAACTGTTGTCTGGAGAAACAAGTCAACATGGAGCTGCCTAGGACAACAGCATCCATGGCCCTGAACCCAGAAACTGCCCCTACCCCCATGACTGGTATTGTCTTTAATTCCTGATGACTGTGGAAATGTCATTCTCAGCTTTTGTAGGTTGGTTTATTTATAGCTCCACGAAGGTGCAGCAAGCCATTGATTTCCAGCTCGCTTTGTGTGTAATTAATCTTCACTGGTGCTCCGTGCTGTGTTCCACTCGCAAAGAAGGCTTTTTGGAACTTGGTGACAGAACAATTTGCAGCTGCCAGGACCCAGCACCTCCTGGCCAAGGCACCTGAATGACAGCTTCCCAGCCCTCAGTCACCCAGGGATGATCATCTTTCTGCCCCTGGCTGGGTTTGGCAGTCAGGTTGGGCTCAGCTGTTCTTTTTGCACTCTATTAGGATCTGTTGTGAAAACAGCCTCAAACTCATGATCTTAGACTGTTAAACAGGTGCTGATAGTTTGGGGACTGCACCGTACAAATCGGTACTAGACCTATGTTAACCCTTACTGATTAAACATCAGTGGGGTTTAGATACACACCAACAGAGGAATGCCATACTGTCTCATACACATATTTACACAATGATATGTTTGTCATAATTTCTGATTATCATTTAAAATGTTGCACAAATCACTTGCTTATAAGCATTCTTGCATAAACAAAAGCTTGTAATTGTGAAAGTTTTTATGATACTTCAGAATACCGTATGTACTTTGGAAAACTGAACTCCATTATCAATAACCACTTAGTCCAGAGCCCATCCTGGAACCGCAGGGCACTAGGCTACAGATGCATGACAGTCCATCGCAGGGTGGCCACACACAATGGGCAAGTTAGACCGGGAAGGTTATGCTGAATCACATGTCTTTGGAGCATGGGATGAAACCAGAGCATCAGGAGGAAACCCACACAGACGGAAATGCAATCTTCATACTAAATGAGGGGGACTTGAATGCACACCCAACCAGGCCAGGTGTTGTGAGGCAGCAGTGCTACTCCCTGAGCTGCCATGCCTATGTACAGTGGAAGCACATATATTTAAATGAATTACCTCCTCAAAGGGTACATGTGAAAATGAGAACTGAGCTTCAAATATATATTCACAATACTAAAATATTAAATATTTAAAAAGAAACTTTTAAAGTATAATGAGCCAGGGATTGAAATGGGGAAAACCAAAATGAAACCACATGGATCAGAATAAAGAAACACTGTCAACCTTCTGAAGCAGTACAGCAATGACTTTTGATTCCTACAGTACACCAGGGGTCTTTTCTCTCTTCTCGTACCATCAACATCTTGGGTTTGAGTGCCGACTGCCTGAAAGGTGTGTGCCTGCTTTCCATCAGGGTACAGGATGTGCAGTTTCAAAGGGACGGGAGCACAACCACAACCGCTTCTTGTGAATGGACCAGAACTACCTCTGACCAGCTGGCTTCTGGGTGCAGTCACTGCTGCTGCGCTGCTGCTGAACAAAGATGCCTTTGGGAATTACCTCGAGCTCAATGCTGCCCGCATCTCCCTGATCTTGCCAGGAGCGGCTCTGTAAGGATGTTACGGGTGAGATCTTCCCCTTGCATCATCCTAGATTTAACTCAAAACTGCTGGTTTTCACATTTGCATTTATTCCTTTAGCTGCCAATGTTAAGGCACTTGCAGTGATTTGCCCATTTATGCAGCTTAGAAATATTTACAGGAGCAATTTATGATACCATCTTCAAGGGTACAATAGTAGGAGGGGGGTTCAAAGTCCATGGGGTGCAGGGCACCAGCTTTAACCACTTGGCCACCTGCTGGCTCCTTGAGGAAGTGTGACTCATCTCCAAAGGAAATAGAACTCTTACAGAAGACTTTATTTGTAACAGGTATTCAGTGAGACAATGGCACCTTTCTGATTCCAGGATGTTTCCATTAATGCTTAAATTCACAGCCGGAGGCAATAAATCCCTTTAGAGGGCAGAGAAAGGAGGAGACTCTCAATTCAATTTTGTTTGTTCTGCTTTACCTGGTTTTCTCTCCCTGTAGTCACACATGTCCTTCATAAAGCACAGCAGCTTGTCCAGCTTGGAACTGGTACACACCTTCTCTGTAGGGCAATGGTGTTAGGGTTTACATGTGGGGAATAGATGCCACAGATGACTTGAACACAGAACCCGGTTATGATGACCTTATGGATCAACATATTTCTTATAACTGTAATATGTGAAAGTTTCTTTACATCTGTTGTTCAGCGAACCGTTATCTGTCAGCCTAGGGTTGTGAATTGCTGGTGTTATTTGGCAGTGTCCTTCTTTTCTTTGTTTTTAACCCGTCTTTTGTGCTTGGGGTAGATCCCTCTATGAGCCTGCTGGTTTTTTGATCTCCATAGCACATTGTGTTGTATTTCTTTAGTTCTATTCTTGTTTTTTTCAAATAAATAAGTAAGTGTGGCATGGTGCAATGGTTGAGATAGTCAATTAAAGTTGACCTGGTCCCAGAGTTGGACCTGGACTGTCCTCTCGGTCCTGTTCACCCATTAACTGTGCCACTGGTGTGAGGGGCCATTCTGAGTGAGGTGTGTTTGTGTGATAAACTGCGTAGTAATGTGCTGTGAGTTGTGCTGCTTTGATTTCCGTACCCTTTGCTGTGAAGTGAAGTTATGTGGGGTGTAATTGCATGCGGGGATGGAGAACCTCTGCTCAGCTGGCCTTTTCCCTGTTACTGACATTAGTGACTGCAAGGCCCTGAATGGTTAAGCATTGTTTTAAGAATTGGTGTTTAAAGTTTTGTTTTATGATTTGTTTCTCTTTTAATATGGTTTGTTGCAACTGGTTTTTTAACTGGGAGCCACATCTCTGACTCCTTATGTAAGGACTGTGGGGATCCTTTCAATCTGGCCTCAGAGGGCTTTATCTCCCAGGTTGGTGTCGTCGACCGTGAGCTTTGACCATGTATTGTGCCTTTAACTGGGGCTCGATCCCCCTAGGTACTGCTTCTAAATTTTGACACCACCAGAGGTGTCACGCCACATAAGCAAGCAAAACGAACAAATAAAGGCAATGCTGCATTTCATGATTTTTCTCAGACTTCAGTATTATGGACAAAAACAGTCCTGAGGAAAGTCATGACTGAGAAAAAGTGAGATTTGTTGAAGGTGCTGATGCAGTGTGAAATGTTCAGGACATCCTGTCTTGTCAGAGGAGAGTTAAGCTTTTAAAATAGATCTGTCTCATCCAGGTTCTACAATGAGACGTTCCCTCCCAGCCAGTCGTCTCGAAGGGGCAGGGGGTGGGAACAACTAATCTGCCACTGCACAAATACAACAAGTCTGCTGCAGACCTGCAGGGCTCCTTCATCTTAATCACTGTCTCTGGCCGGCTGCTCCCCCATGAATAATGCAACAGGAGATGAAGCCTGCGCTGCACTATGCAACAGAGAGCACAGCTGGGTGCTGCCGGACCAGTGAGCAACACATTCGACATGAAAACCATGAAATAACGCAGTCTGACAACTGGGCCATAAACCAGGGTTAAAACTGTTACTGTGGATTATTACCAGTGTATGGTAGAGATTAAAAACAACTTCTCGCTCACATCTTCCACATCATTGCTCTTCATTCAAAACTTTTGAGTTAAATGAGAATTTGCTGCTTTATATAGGACGTATATGGAGAAACTTCAGCTCTCATAGTATAGATTTTATTTCCTTATTCAATATGGCTAAGTGTACCCATTCCTATAGCGGGATAACTTCTATATGGAAGTTATCCCTGTCTATGTCTCACAGATGTAAAGATTCAACTTTGCTGAGATGTTAAGTTCATCCAAAATATCACTTATCCACTTAGATTTTGCATTAAGGGTAAAAAGCTAACCTGTGTGAATGAAGTAAATACTGTCCGAGCAAAATAATGAATTTTCTCTACTGGTGTCCAAACTTGTTCAGACCTTCTTCATAATTTTCATGTAGTCTAGCATGTCTGACTGGGCTGTGTACAGGATGTGGAGCCAACCACACAGGGATGTCACAGCTGCCAGCCTCTTGTAATGTATAATGGTCTCAGACCCCCTCTGCTGGATCTCACACTGCTGTTTGTGAGCATTTCTTCGGAGGGGGAGACACCAGCCCTGTGTGCAGCCCATGTGAATTAACTGGTCTCTACTTGACCACACACAATCTGACTTATTTCAAAATGAGAGCTAGACCATTCTCCCTAGGTGTGGTTTTTACAAAATCTCAATTTTATGGCTTTGAAAGTAAAGTTTTCAAAATACAGTTAAGTATAATGTTGCACAGGCTTCTGTGTGGCTGACTTGGTTTCCTTCAATTTCCTGCAAAACAGTAGTTATGCTGGATGACGTGTTCCACCTTAGTGGGGTAGCAGTGTTTCCTGGAGAGAGATGCAGATTTTTTTAATGAAGATAACAGGAAACTAATTTGATATTGACCAAAGATGTTGGATTAAATTATCCAAATTGAAAAATTAAATCATATCCAGTATTTATTTTCTCAGTATGGAGAGAAGCTGAAGAAGAAGGCAAATTAATCATTTAACATTGTTAAATTAACATATTCTGTTATCAGCTTTCCTGCTCTTGAGCTGTGGTAAGACATGGGGTAAATCAAGGCTATGATGTTTTCTCTCCTCTGGCTCTCCTTGGCTCCACGGGGCCAAAATCTAAAGTCCACTGAGAACCAGTTTGTATGAATCTAAGTCTAAAATCTGTTTGTGTGTATCTATCCTTTTTGGGGTGGACTTCTGTTTGTTCTGAGCTGTTTGTTGCTTTGGAGCAGATGATCTGCCAAATGCATAAATGCAAACCTAATGAACTGTAAATGTACTGATGAGACTGAGTTGTGAATGTGGGTGTGTTCTAAACAGCAGTTATGCTGGATGACATTCCACCTTTGGAAGTGAAATCAGAAAAGAAAGATTTTCCCATGGCATATGTTTTGCATCTTCCCATCCAGGAATAGTCTCCTAACTTCATGTCCTATGATTCCAGGACAGGCCGTGGACCACTGCGACCCTGAGCAGAGTACAGCTGTTAGCGAAAATGGATAGATATGCAGATTGCTGGATATATTTAGCACTTGATTTAGGGGGAAAAGGCCCAATTTTCCTCACTTCTGCAGTGAACTGTTATTGCTAAACACCATGCTTAGAGAATATCACAAACAAGCAGTTACCATTTAAAGCAAGTTACTTTTTTACTACTATTTTAGTATTCTTACTACTGATCATTCCCCCATACTCTCACTGCCACAGGGACCTTAACTTCCTGGCTTCTCATCTTCATCTTGCACATAAATAGAGCATAGAATCATAGCCTCTAGGGTTACAGTTAGAAGAAGGACCATGAGCAGATCGGTTATCTATGTGGAACACTCATCCTGCCTTTCTGCCACCAGAGATACATGCTCAGCATACCCAGATACAGGTGGCAAGGACGCTGAGGAAAGGAAGGACACTGTTCCTAATAACAGTTAAAACATAGATGCTGAAGTTCCTCTAAGGATCACTGGAGGGGCAGGGCCTGCAGCCCTCGGGTGCTCTGGAGCTCTCTGCTTTGACAGTCATGGTACTTGACTGTTCTGACTTCATCTGGCAACAGAGTATAGAGTATGATGCATAAACACATATGTATGTATGTAACTGCACAATGTACAGAATACTGTACACTATATACACAATTCTTCAATTTTAAACTCTGTAAACCTTAAAAAACACTATGACATTAATAACACTCCCTCCATCTTTGTTTTAGCATCTAACAAATACTTTACCTTACAAGAGGTCAAAGACAGAAATTATAAAATCTTTTCTATCTTGTGAATTAAAAAAATAAAAATGTTTACTAATGAAATGTAGAGCGAGCATTTTAGGCAGTTCAACTATTTGCCAACAGATGGCGATCTTTCTCAACTTCTTCCCCAGTGGAATGGGATTGATTTCACCTACAACCTCATATCAGAGAGAAGGGTTCTGAGTCTGTTTTGTTTTGAATTCTTTATAACAATACGGAATAATTTCAGCGGGATCTTGTTAGGTTCTGATGCCATTACGGTGGTAATGCAATGTAATGATGGAAAATACACTGAATGTGTGAAGTAATCTGTAATAAATGAGTGAGTCTAGTATATTAACAAATACCTAAAATATATTTAAGTAGTGTCAGCCGTAGCATTTTTGTGCATCTGTTTTTTTTTTCAGATATACTAAGGAATGTTTAAAATAAATGCCACATTTTTCAAACATGTCTTGTACCTTTAAAGAGAATTTTAAAGTATAGCAGATAACCTTACTGCTGAGGGGATATTTTAAATTAAGTATGTGCTCATTACTTCTGGTTAATTTACTGTCAGTGTAAATTGATAGGTTTAACATTCCTAAGGTAGTGAGGTTAGGTTTTTATTGTAGTAATGATAATATGTTATAATTTGTTATAAAATGTTGCAAACTAATCTGCAGACTGATCCTGAACTGGTTTCTGAGATTTATTTTTCCAAGCCACTGAGAAGGAAACTAGTTACATTTTGTACCATTTACTTGTGCTGTTATGACAGACAGTAACAGGACGTTCAGTTAAATACATACATTGCATGTACTTTGTACAAACCAAACCAGTTCTTACAGTAAGTCTAACAAATCCTATACTGAACATTTCAATTAGATTTTGCATTTAGGGGTTAAGGTTTAGCTTTAATTGACATTTATTTTAATAATTATTAGTCTAAAATTTCCTTCAGTGTCTAAGCTACTATGTAACATATGGAGGGTTCCAGAGTGGAGCAACAGGTAGCATTTGTGCCTCAAAGCTCCTGGGTTGTACATTTGGATGTGGATACAAATCCATGCAATTTGCATGCGCTCCAATGTTTGTGTGGGATTCGTCTAACAGCACGGTCCAAAGATAAGTATTTCAGATGCAAAGGTGACTCTCTGTGAGAGGGTGTGTGTGTGTGCGTGTGTGTGATGGACTGGCATGCTGTCCATGGTGTACCCTACCTTACATTAGCAGAATAGACTCCTGACTACTGGGTAAGCAGCTGCTGATAATGAATGAATGTAATTAATTATTATCTCATTTAAAACATTTTCTTTTAAAATGTGTTATAATCCTGTTCTTCGTGATGAGACTACTTCTGTGCTTAGTTACAAGGGCAAGAGGAGACAGATGCATAAATTTGGGTTATGGCACTTTTTGTGAAAATGCAGCAGTGTACATGCAAAAGCGACCTGAATGCAAAGAAAGAATATTAATAATAATCAGTTCTTCAGGGTGATGTTACTACTTCCAATGAAGTTACAAGGATCAAGACCTATGAAAGGTCTACCAATCCAGTTCAATAAAGCCTATAAGAGCAATAACTTTAGAACAAGATGATTTGGATTCACTTAATTTTCTTTTTGTCGCCTCCAGAATAATTAGAGCAATTAAAAATATAGGTCACCTAGTTTTTTTCTTTGAAGTCTTTGGAGTCAAAGCAAATTCTAGCAAAATCATACCTTCAGAACTAGATTCAATATAAGGAACAGTTCAGTATTTTTGTAGTAGTAGTTCAGTAAAATGTAGTATTTTCTGAGAATATAGTAACATTAAACTTGGGTTAACTTAGAACACAAGTAATTATCTCACAGAATGTCCCAAGAAATGTATAATATGTGTGACCGAACTGTATTAGCCATAAAGTAGTTGCATTAAGTACATAAGTATTTTTAGTGCCAGTAAGGTGTATAGTGCTGAGTGTGTGTGTGTGTGTGTGTGTGTGTGTGTGTGTGTCTGTCTGTGTGTCTGTCTGTGTGTGTGTGTGAGAGAGAGAGATATTTAATCTTCAAAAATCAGCAGGAAACTGCCTGGAAGCACATGTCACTAATGTGTCTAATGCTGTGTGCATGTGGGGGGGGCGGGGGGGGGTTCAACAAAAATTAGTTGTCGATTAATTGTTTTATTTGTCGTTTTGTGGATTTTTATTAAATACTGTATTTAGGTTTTACAATCTGCAATTTGATGCATAGCCCACATGTTGCCTGCTGGCTTGTCAAACTGCATACAGAAGCATTTGTTTATAAAATCCCAGAAAGATTTTAATCAAGATTAAATATATGTCTCAAGTGCAAGGGTTGGTGCCAGGAAGGTGAATATTGAGACAGTTATCTGCTATACATGATTTTAACCTCATCTCTACATGTGGCTGGTCAAAACTGTTTAAGAGCATGATGAATGATGTGTCAGAAAATTATTACTGTAAAATGACCCTGTTCATAACTTATCTAAAGCTCTATTATTCGTTCCCTTTTTGTTAAAATTAATTGTATTTTTACTAAGACTGCACACCATTCACTTCATGCATATTGCTCTTAATCCCTTATCTGCCTCTTCTATGCATTTGCTATAGCAGAGCTATTAATCCACAGCCACTGAAGGCAAGTCCAGAAGGTTTCTTTTTCTAGCTGAGCAGAAATCCACCTCATTCAACTTACTGTCTTCATTAAACCCATTTAACTCTCTTTCTGAGCTCTTAGTGCTATAAAGGGAAATGGAATAGCTGTTGGACTCAGTCCTCCAGGACTGTAGTTAAATAGCCAAACACTATAACATCATTCAGAGTCATTGTATGCAGACTGTTTGAATGTGAGCAGGAGCAGAGCAGCCTCAGCTGCGGACATCATGGGAACGGTCATGGTCAGCTGCCCCTCTTGATGGATCTGCACTTGCTTTCGCCCACAGGCCGTGGGGAAAAGGTCACTCCCTGGGAATGCAACCTCTCCTTAGTTCACACAGGATACTCAAGTTTGAATTCCCAAAGAAATACTTCATTTTATTTTATCATACCAATCTTTTTTCAGTTTAGAAAAATGAATGCAATATTCAGAGTAACTGCATTTCCTCAGCCTTTTTTTACAACAAAAACAACTAACTTGTCCAAAGACGTATTAGTCTGTTTATGAATTTTTAACAGTGAATATGAATGTGTTTCTCGCTGAATGTGATAACTCTGCTGTAAAGAGCCATGTTGACAGATAGTGACTCATGTATATTTGGTCTCATATACATTATCCATTATTGTATTGGAAGTAATACAGTCACAGCTGTATTATAGTAATATACATTTTTTACTTTGCTAACTATATCGACAAAAATATTTTGTAAGCAAGCAGATTGAAACCCATGTTCAGCTTTATAGACTGAGACAAATCATTTAAAACGATTTTCAAGGAAGGTGGTAGCTCAATTCAAAATGATATTTAGAAACGGGGTTGAAAGCTTAAAATAATTTTTAAAATCTGGAGATTTTTAAATAGATTCTTTATTTCTGTTGTCTAGAAATGTGACATGGGAAAACCTTAGCAGCTGGTCTACAGTCAGCGCCACCCTGCTGCTCCACTGTCATTGCTCCTCTTTGAACGGGGTTGTGATGTAGGATAGGTGTTCTCTTGGTTTTCATGGGTTACCTGTGAGCAGGTGTACCAGGCTGAAGGTGCAGCTACCCAGCGGCCTACTCAGTTCTGTCTTCTGGCCTATTTGTCACACCTGTTACTGCTCCAGAACAAACTTGAGCCCACAAAGCTGCTCCAGTATACTTGTGTATAGCATAGGAATACTCCTTCCTATCCCATGAATGTTTGTAAGCATAATATAAAGTATGTTATAGTTTTTTTTTAAAACAAATGAAGGGGGTAAGTGTTTTATTCGCAAAGCAATGTTCAAGGTGCATCTCTGGCAGACAACAGGACTCCCACTCAGTGACACCATGATTTTTCTTAGTGGGGACACATGGTTCGTAAGCAAGGTCCACTGGCTGCTTGCATCGCGTCTGTTACATGTTAGGTAACAAGTTCACAATTAGTTTTGCAACAATTTATCCACACAAGTCGGCATTACGTAATGCAAAAAGCAGGAATGGTACAAGCAATAGTCTTCAACGGTTTTAACACACAGTCACCGCCTCCGTTCTCAGCAAGAGGATCATATGCATTAATAAGCAAAAATGTGGCGCGTTCTCCGTAACGCGTGACGGACCTTCCAGTCGTGGGCGGGCTTAGTAGACAAATATGCCACGCCTGCGCAGTCTTTAAGGCGACCGTTTGGTTGCTAGGGGTGGAGTTAGGGGGTGGGGCTGTGCTTGTGGCGGACCTTTCACGGTGCGTTAGGGGCGGTGCCGTGGGCGGAGCTTATTCGTCATCGCGCCAGCTTGCCCACCTGATGGAGAGGAAGGTTATGGCAAAAGCAGCCGCGGGCAGGTGAGCAGCACCGGGCGACAGCGACATGCTTGGTGACCTTACGGAGGCGTGACGCACAACACCCAAAGGTAAATCAGAATAATAATAATGGTCACAAGTGTCTATTGGTTGATAGGTGTTGAACTGCTTTCACGTAACTAATGATATTCTTCACTTCCTCTGTAGTGTTGTGTCAACATAGAGGTCCGGGTGTTCTAACTGTGTGTGTGTAAGTGATAAGTTTAAAGTCTTGGCATCAAGCCCAGCTCAGCAGTTTTGTACAAAAGATGTTTGTGATGTGAACAGCTCTGCACTTTCACTGTGCTCAGCTGTACTGGTTACTACAGTATTACTAGTACACTTATCTAGTTATTACCAGGATCTCTTATTTTAAAGACTCTGGATCTCTAGTAAAACCAGAGACCCACCAGTGAGCCAAGCTGTGTCGTGACTTCCTATAAACTGGGACATGGTTCAGTTACACATTAAATGTGTAAAGTCTGCAGTCAGAGTGCCTTGTCTTCCAAAGTGGTCAGTAGCAACACTGTTCCGGATGTTTGGCTGTGCTACTCATTCACATTTGACGCCGTTACTTCAGTTATCTGTGCAGGTTCCTATTTTTTCTACCTCATCCACATATGAGGATTATGTGTAAACGGTCAATGTGCGTAGCTGCAGTGGGTCTTACATTGAGCCTTAAATCTCCTATAACTCTGAAACATTTCACTTGCACGTATTCAAAGCAACATGCAGTATTTCAGATTTGTTTGAGGGATGTCACTGCAAATGCCATCATTATGGGTTGGGTTTTGAAAGGAAGTTAAAGTATTTGTATTTACATTTTATTTTCAAAAAGAAGTATTCTAAATATGTATTCAGTTTTCCTTAAAGAAATTAAACATCTGAATGTATTGTCTTTCATCCCTTTTACTAGATAGTCAACCACTTTTACTTGTTTGATGTGTTTTTGTTATTTTCAAGTAAAGGGACATATATCAAGTGTATCAGCATCCATATTGAAACCTTTTTAATTACTGTGTGAAGTCCATGGTATTTCATGATATTGGCCACACTTTTCCTTATTGCTGTTCTAATAGTGCAGCTTTTGCATCAATTATATTGTTGTGAATTCTAACTAGAGACTTGTATGATTAAAGAAACAAAAATGACAATGTATTTTTCACAGCTTTTAAAAAGAGCAACTGGTAAAGACTGGCCTCATGTTTAACTTGAAATTAATTTTATGACAAGGTATTGCAATCCTCTTTTTTGGGTACAGTGTTTATATGTATTTGGTGTTTCTTATCACCCTAAGTCTTCATATCCGCCAGCTGGTGGTAAATCTTTATTGTTACAATAACAAGTATGTATTCACCTGGAAAAGAGATACTAAATTAAATTAGACAGTCATGTGCAAATAACCTGCTGCATAATATGGCCAGTGTGTCGCTGCAGTGTCATTTGCAGGGTGTTCTTGGCCATTAGTGTTCTGCATAACCACAGACTCCTTATCACCTGTTTCTGATGGCTGTAACATAGTGTGGGACTGAAAAAACTCTTTAGTTCCCCTTTCAAGAAGAGATATGAGGCCACCTACTTTCATCCGTGCAATTGCACCATACAAGTTATGTGAAAATGATTTAAAATAGTGTTTTTCAAAATAAAATAGTGCTTTGATGCAGCTCTGAAGAATCTGAAGGCCTTGACATATGATAAAGTTTTTAAAAAACTTGTGTAAAAACTTTTAGAAAGATTGTTAATTTAACCATGCCACTCCTTCCAATTATCCTTAGTTTTAATGGAAAAGGGAGGCAGAAGTTTTTAAAGATTAAATTTTTAGTTGTTTATTTTGCATCTTATTTTTGCTTCCTATTTGCTACCTTGAATTTAACCAGTGGGTGATCAACAAAGATAGTAAATGACTTCTTTATCTGACCGTTCATGTAGTTCAATTTTGACCTGTTTGAAACAGCACAATAAATGGGCAGCTGGGCGATAACTGAGCTGTTGCCATCCCATTGACACGCTGATGTTGTGCTGCGTCACCTGATACAGGTAGAGTGCATGTTTTTTGACTGTGAAGCCAACGGCTGATTTCCAGCGTGCTCTGAAAGGGTGGCACAATGCGCGCTTGTGAACCGTATCAATAGATGCACAGGAACACAATCGCCAGCCGGTAACCCAATCCGACTGCGGTGTGCGTCAGTGCCCTGTGAGGAGTACCTGTGGGTGGGTGGTGAAGGACAGACCATAAAGGTGCCACAGAAGGTACTGGTTAGGAGCAGCTGCAGCGTTTCCTCATGTACAGTCAAGTTTGCAGCACTGATGCTCTAGGCAGTTCTATGTGTATTAGAGCTCTGTCTGCGGGTCCGATTTTGTTTTAGACCCCCGTGGGTGTTGCAGCCAGAGGCACAGTTTTTTGGGAACTGCAATTCATATAAACTCCATATCTCAGAATAGGGTATTGCTGTTATACCCTTAAATGGTCATTCAATCCTCTCTGCTTTAGAAAACATTCCCCTGTATGAAAAGATAAAATGTGTCTTGTGTTAAGCTTTTGCCTGCAAACTTTTGAATAATGCAGTGGTGGTGTCCAGTGTCTGTTTGGCTGTTATCAGGTGTTTATCTGCATTTAAATCTTTGTGATTCATTCATCATTAAATTGCATCTTCAGACAATAGGGTATCTAATGCAATACGAGGTGACGGGTGTCTCAGTTGTTAGCCTTGCCATTTGTTACAGGTCTATTTTTGGCTGTCTTGTTCAGTATGTTGCTGCTGTGAATGTGTGAATCTGGGCGAGAAAACGTCCCCCCCCCACCCCTGTCAGTGTCCGTGGCCTGCTGTGTATCGGGAGGAAGCAGCCTGCCAGGTTGTGCCAGCCAGTGAGAGGAGGACAGTCACAGTGTGCTGCTGACAAATAGCAGGCTTTGAGGTATCTCTGGACTCAGATATGTCCGTCCATCTCTAGATATCACTACCCAAAGCAGGCAGCATGAGGCTAGAAGTGAATATTTGGGATCCCCTGTTTCAGATTTGAACATTTCCAGGACAGTTTTGTTGTTTTGATTTAATAGATCCGCTGATGTGGTCGATACTCAAGTGGAGGTAAGCGGTAAAGAAAAGATGTGGTCAATGAACAAATGTTACACTCACCTGGGTTAGTCAATTGCAGTCCCCAAAAATGATCATTCTTGGTCAACTTGAATTGTGTTGCAGGTATTTTTGCCCGGAAAATTTGCAAAGGATGAGACACTGAAATACTCTCTGAAAAAGGGGTGTGATGCTGTAGTGTGTGGTTGCATGATGAGCCATCTAAGGCAGAGCAGATGGCACAGCACTGCTGACAACATGAGGTTGATAAAATAATGTGGGTGCAGTGGCAGTTGGCCTGATGGACAGATATATGAATAAATAAAAAGTGTATTATCCCAATGGAATTTGTGTCATGCTACAGCAAAATACATAAGACAAGGTAGTGACAAAAGACACTGCAATAAATGTCATGTTGAAGTACTGCAAGCACAGTAAGTGATCAGGGCCTTCTACAACATGGACCCACACCACTGTCATCTCTTCAGATTTAAAGCCACTATATATCCCCACAGTGAGTCTGATAGTGCTGTGTCCTCCTTGTTGAGCCTTTAGTCTTTTGTGTAATTCTAGATACAAATCAGTGCAGTTTAAAACAGTCTTTAACAGAACAAACGACAGCAAGTTAGCACAGGACAGAAGGATTTCATCTCTTATTGTTTTACAATAATGAATCACAGTGGACCTAATTTGGCTTTTTATGTAAAAATGAAAACAGTTCTACAAATCAGTTTTGAATTAATCAATACTTTCTCTGGCAGCTGATGAATACTTTTCCTAGATACTGTATGTCTGATATCACAGGGATGATGGAGAGGGGGAAAGTCTGAGTGAGCTATGTTGACTCTTGGGTTTCATTTAGACATGCAGAATAGATATTTTTTAATACTGTTCAAAAACAATTTTTAAAAAATGAAGGCTTACAGAAGAGCCTTAGAGCTGCAGGGTAAGTGACCAGTCTAGGATTTTACACTAACATTTTTTCATGTTGCTTTAACAGAGAAAAGTTAAGGAAACCTGTCAGTTTTGTGAAGGTTAAGTTTAAAAGAGAAGAATGAATCTGGGTGGAGACACCTGGTAGATTCTGTCTCCTGGAAGAAGAAATATGAAATTGTAATTGGGAATGGAGAAAAGGGGGTCTACCATGTAGGGTGGCCCTTAGAAGGGACACTGATCTGGAAGTAAAAGAAGATCTGGGTTGTTTTCAGTCTGAGCAACAAGTAGATGAAGCAGGAGTTTAGAGGATCTGTAAATGAAAGCAATCAGTTTTTGCTGAATGAGAGAAACAAAATCCTGTCTGAAGGGTTGAGTGGTAAAGGTGAGAAGGCCTTCAGGTCCATATAACTGCTGTGATGTAAATACTGTATGACAGCAGGGGGTCCTTACAGCTGTTGCTTTGCAATCAAAGAACTTGAGTTTCAGTCCCTGCTCCTGCTGTCCTCCTCAAAAGTTTTCCTGGCTGTATGAATGGGTAGTAACTGTAAATATAGTGCACCTAATATGATATACCTCTCCATTGCTGCCCTGGAGAAAGATGTCAAATAAATGAGTAGATGTAATTTTGTAACTGAATTGACATTAACTGAAATAAGTTTGAAAAAGATGCATCTTATTCTTTAAATAGGTAATTTAAGTAGGAATAATTTAGATTACGTACAAAGAGCTACTCAAGGTAAAGATGGTCTTAAATCAAAATAGACAGAAATAAACGGTTTAAATGAGAAAAGAAGAGGTCGAAGAGCTTTGTAGAGAAGAGAAGAGCCATCGGCTGTCTGTTGTTGTACTTTTGTGAGGCTGTAATCGGACACTTTGCTAACTGACACGCATAATGTTCCTGTGTTCTCCAACAGGCCCGCATGAGCCCCTTTGTCTTGTTGGTTGTCCGCCGCCCTCTTCTCTGTTTTGCGTGTGTTGGTGTTTACGAGACATACAGGGAGAAGTGGGCTGCGTGACTCCAGCATCGTTTGAGCACGCTCTCCTCCTGTTATATCTGCATCAATAATTGAGCAGCCGCAACGCCGCCCGCGCACACCAACACAATGCTGCTCGCCATAGCAACAGCACTCACAGGATTCTCTGGCTGCCTGGAGGTGTTGGTTTTCTTGGCCCCGTTCATCTCGGCGGTCGTCGACCGTCGCATCAGAAACGCCAGTTTGCACCCAGGGCCCGCACGTCGTTTAGTATGAGAAATGAAGAGAATATTTTTGACTCTTGTTTAGTTGTGATTATACAATGCAAGAAGCATGTGACATCGACATAAAATACCCTAGACAGATGACAAGCTAATTCTAAAAATAAAGGAAAGCAGTGGATGTTCAGTGTTAGTCTTGATGTACAGCAGCACATTTCTACATGAGAACTGAAAAACTATGGCAAACGCTATATTAGACTACATTTTTTCTAGATTATAGAAAAAAGTAAGTTGACCGAATGTTTTCATTTCACTTTGGGATTCCTGTTACTGATACTAGAGGGCGCTCTTGTCCAAGAGTTCTTAGGCTGCCGTTCACAAGTCATCTTTCTAAAGCCTGCCCTACTTTGCTGAGGATTTGGTTCCTTTCAAGCTCTGTAATGCTCTTTAGAGATTTTATGAACTGTATAAGCGTTACTGCTATGGTCCTTAACATACCAACTTCAGTGCTTTTGGCAAATTTGTGTTTATTCCCCTGCATCCTGCTTTTTTGGGAGTCATGTAAATAAGATGGATGATGCCTTAAGTTATTAATGTCTTGCATCTGAATGCTAAAGAGACAAAAACAGCTGAACATTTCAGCAGTTTTTACTTAAAAATGTCTGCAAAAGTCACAAAATGTGGTCAGTATTGTCCATTTGTAGTGTTTATTTGTATATTTGCTTTGTTTGAGAAGAGTTATTAAAGATCAAGGGTGAGGTGGGTTATCACCCATTTGCATTCCAGGTTTCTTGGTTTGTTAAGTAAATGTGAAAGGTGGTGGAAAGGATGCCTTAGGAAAAAGTGATCCGCGTTTCCTGTTAACTGAAAACATGTCAGGAGAAACTTTTCAAAATACACATATATTTGTTTTTTAATGAATTGAGACCATGAAGAAGTCATTGTTTGTGACTTATGCCAGCATCTAGTTACTCTGTCACTTTTAAGTCGGTTTGTAATGTACCATTGAACTTAACAAACAGCAAGCTTACAGTCTCACAGACCCTCGAGGATATCAGTCTGCAGGCTTCAGTGAATGTCAATAACACCTTAAATGCTTGGCAAGGCAACACAGTGCCCACCTAACTACTCAGTATAACTAACAAGTGAAACTGAATGTGGAATGAGGGACTTTTCATTCATCCAAAAGTGTAAGACATGATGTTACCTACCTACCCAGTAGGTGGCTGCTTACAGCACCAGTGTTGTTTGTGTACTGTGACATCTGGAAATGACAGCTGATCTCAATGGTCTCTCACTGGAAAAGCAGCTAGTGTAACACTGAGTACCAGCCATAGACACAGAGCCTACATCCTCATACCTGCCAAATGGACCAATGGAGTTCAAAGTAGTTGGATGGCTGTTGTGTAGCAGCTGTCATGGAACAGCACAGAACTGAATCTATTTCAGCTTTCACCTGTCCTCCAGCCCTGTCCCTTTCTTAGTGCTGTATGTGTGTGTGTGTGTGTGTGTGTGTGTGTGTGTGTGTGTGCGCACGCGCGCGTGTGATAGCACACTTTTTATGATTACAGAGATTTATTAATGCGATTTAATAAATGTATGCACATATCTTTTCGCAAAGGACTGGTTCCTCTGTTGCTGTGTTTGAGACCAGCGGTGTGTACTGGCCCACATTTATCTGCTTTGCAGGTGATTATGGCACATGAGGCAACACTGTTAGTTTACCTGTTTAAATAAAAGTGAAATTTAAATTAAAAAATGAAGCATTTTCATCTTTCTTAGAGAAGGTTGGCAAGTGTGCTGCTTTCTGACTCTGTAGTTGTGCCAGTGTTGAACTGTTACGGGACTTCAGTGCCAATTATGGACTCTCTATAACAAACACCATGATCAAAATACAAAGCAGGTCACAAGTGCACCTACTAGCAGAGTTTCATGGGCCAAAAATCCATAGTTGATATTGTGTTTATTTTATCCAAATTGAGGCTATATGTTCTGGTGAAGACAGGGACAGAGCTGTGGTGGTGAGCTGGATTTGATGAGTGGGGCATGAGCTGGGCAGATGTTTTAGACACAAAGGTTCTGAGTGGATATCCTAGGAAGGACTGGTGGACAGCACAAGATAAGATCAATTCACCTCCTGCCTCCAAGAGAAGTTCTCTCCTCTCCCAAATGAGGACAAGGACTTCAAGTTTGAATAGACCATGTTGAAGACCTCAGTAATGGTGACAGCTGGTAAAAGCTGTAGCCTGAAGGCAGAGGTGCCTCCCACAGTGGCAACCCTTGGATCTGTTGGTGGATACCGGTGGTGAGGAATCATCTTAAGCTGAAAAAGAAGGCAAAGGAGCAATTCTTAGCAAAATCAGGTGACCACCCCCCCCCCCCCCCCCCCCCCCCCCCCCCCCCCCCCCCCCCCCCC